>VYZQ01056292.1:9660-26145 GCA_013400655.1 Mystacornis crossleyi
CCCGGTCTCGCCGAGGGCGAATCGGGCGGGCCGCCTCTGTGCGGGTTCAGCGGCGCCCAGGACGAGGAGCTGGAGCTCGGCCCCGCGGAGCTGCTGCAGCGGGACGTGCTGCTGTCGGAGCTGCGCGGCTGCCGGGTGCGGCTCCGCGGCAACCCCAACACGCTGCGGGTGCGCGACTGCCGCGGCTGCACCGTGCTCTGCGGGCCCGTGTCCACCTCCGTGCTGGTGGACGGCTGCAGCGACTGCCTGCTGGCCCTGGCCTGCCAGCAGCTGCGCACCCACCGCACCCGCGACTGCCGGGTCTACGTGCTGGTGACCAGCCGGGCCGTAATCGAGGCCTGCACTCGGGTCTCCTTCGCGCCCTACTCCTGGAGCTACCCTGGTATCGAGGGTGATTTCGAGTCCTCCGGGCTGGACAGAAACAGTAACAACTGGAACCTGGTGGATGACTTTGACTGGCTGGCGAGTGACAAGCCTTCGCCCAACTGGAGCCTGATCCCCGAGCAGGAAAGAATCACTTGCTGGGACTGACTGTGGAGGCAGCTCTGCTGTGCAGGAGATGTAAACCCATTGATCCACAAACTGTGGGACTTAATCCCCGATATGCCATTAAATTATTCCATTCAGTATTTAAATTTTGAATTATAATATATGGATGGATTTCTTAGTTGAAGAATACCAGTCAAATAGCATTTACTGTTCTTACACAAGTTGCTGCTATAATCTCTATGTATCACTGTGGGATTTGCCAACTTCTGAAGTACCTCATCGTGAGTTTTACCTAATTAAGGTGGGGCAGAGGCCACTGATACACAAACAACAATGAGCCTCTGTTAGAGCTGTTGTGCTGTTTTCACTCACCCAGGCAGAATCTGAATTAGCTGCAAGACGTGCAAATTGTACTGGAATGAAAATATCAAATACCAAATGTTTTATGTTTTTGTGGTTCTCACGTTGCTGACAGCTGTACACTGTATCTTATGGGGAGTGCAAGACAGTACTGCTGTGAGGTAATGAGGAAAAAAAGGTTAATTTAAAGGAGAACTTTGTAACTGCACAGTGCAGCAGACTGAGATGCATCCTAGGCTGTGATACGATGGTGAACCAGTTTCTTTTGATTCGGGTTAAGGCTGTAAGTTGTCTGTAGGTTTTTATTTCAAGTGAGATAAATCTCAAGGAAAAAAGTGTTCAAATAAACATCTAATGCTCTCCTAATATATTGATTGCTCAAAATTAACAAACTTCTGGAGTCTGTATAAATACTAAAGTTTCACAATCTGTAAATGTTACGTGAAAGGATGCTGCTTCTGTAAGCAACTCGGAGGCATCCAGCAACTGCTGATGAACCTCACAGAAGCTGGGTTAACTGTTCCTCTGCAATCTGAAGCTTCAGGGGAAGGGTGTCCAGGGATGTCCTACTAGTTTACCAGACAAGAGGCTTTTTGTGCTGTGATCCCAATGTGCAGCACTCAGCTACTGCGCAAATGCAGTGTTGACAGAGGGAGCTGGTAAAATAGAAAGAGGAGGTGCTGTACTCCAATTCCAAAATTGCATGTTACCTTGCATAAAGTGCTGAGTAATTTAAGTCTCTTCGCTCCTGCCAAATAATAATAAAGAAGTAGCAGCGCTGTGGAATGCAGTGTCTTTCCAGTGCCCTGTTAGTGGTGCTGACTGACTACTGTCCATACATAGAGTATACATAGCAGTTCCAGGTTTCTAAAACCCCTCTTTAACTTGTGATAATTTGCAAGAAGTTATTGTTTATCTTGCCTTAGCATAAAGCTTTATTTTAATACAGCAAATTATGCTGTGCAGCCATCATCTATGTGCCTCTAACAGACACTAAATCCTAGATGAACCATCAAAAACTGCACCACTGCCAGGAGAACTACCTGAAACTTCACTTGGGTGCTTAACTGGTTTTGAGCAGAAATTTTTTTTATGTAAATTGTTTTCAGCAAATTTAATTTAAAGGGGGAGGGGGAAAGGGATGCTTTTTTAATATTCCTGACAACTTTCAGTTTTGTTTACTTCTGTTAATGTATGTTTTTTGACTGAATTGGATTTTGCATTTCAAATACACTTGTTTTGTATTGTTTCAGTTGTCCATTTACTAATGATTCTTCTTTGCACTGTCAGCATCATAAAACGATTTGAAGAAGACTCCCTCAGTCTTAATTTAATGTACATAATTTATATCCTTTTTCAGAGGGATGTAATCAGTTGAGGCTCTCAGGTATCCTTTAACACATCCATCTTAGTACAGAACCTGAGTTAATTGTCCACCACAGATCCCAGTAGTGACAGATCAATCCTGTTATCATCCTCTGGCCTTGAGGCTGCAAAATGTTCAGCCTGTAAGAACTACAGTAATGCCTTTGTTCTACTTGCCCAAAGCTCCAAGCATTTACACCTCCTTTCTGTGGCGATGGATCCCGGCAGATCCAGGCAGGGAGAGAGACCCCAGGCTGTGGCAGGTACCAGGGCTGCACTGAGGCTTCCCAGTGCACTTCACATGGAAGTGCAGTGTCCTGTTCCAGCTCTTGGCCCATGGCATGCAGTACTGCCTGAATAAACAGAGCAGGAGTCAAAACATGGAGGTTTAAACTTCAATTTCTCTCTGAAATTGCTTCCTTGGGGATGTTTTTCACAGGTCAAGTTATTGACATCCCAGCTCTTAATGTTTTCTTTCCTCCAAATACTTAACTTTGGTCAAGCCCCAGTTAGCAGGTAATACTCTTCAGGAACATGGTGCCAGACATTGACTTTCCCTTAAAGACTTAGCATTACCTTTGTAATACAAAACAGGTAACTGGCTCTTGGTCTCAGGCATGGCGTGAAACAGGGAAGTCCGACTTGAGAATAGCAAGTCCAGAGAAGTTTGGTCAGACAAATACCTAAATGTGATTTATAGTTCTAAACATATACCTTGATATATACACAGTTGCACATGTTTCTAGAGACCTTTTTTTTAAATTACTTTTCTAATGTGGAATCATTGTAGGAGAAATTCAAAACTATTTTGGAACAGAAGCATGTTAGTGTAGTATGTGAACTCAAGGCCTAGTAAAGGTTTGCTGGCACGTTCACGGGCTATTCAGTATAGAAACTGCAACTGTTTTGGGTCTCAAAGAAAGAGAAGCCAAACACCAAAGTATTTCTAATCATCTAGCAACACTTAATTTTTTTTAATTGTTACTAGTTAATATGGAAAAGAAAGTCACTGTTAGTATAAGCACTGGCAGGCTGCCATCTGCGTGTCCCAGAACATTCCGTTCTGACACCACAGTGCAGACAGTGCAATACAGTAACCCCCAGCATTCCGCAAGCCCTTCTAGGTAGGAAAGAGGAAAAATGCCATGAGAGTGAGAGGATGCTACTTGATATCCCCACATTACAGTTACTTGTTTGAAATCCATTTTCCAGTCAAATCTGATGGAAAGTGGCAACTCAGATGTATTGAGAATTATATTCTTAATAAAAATTTTTAAAGTATTTAAAAGCATAGTAGAAGTAAGTAAAGGTATGTATGTTTTACAGACCAGTTGGGTAGACATAGATATAAAATAATCTGTATTTCAAATTTCACAGCTATTGCTTAAAACTCAGCATTTCTTAGCATCTATTTTGGAAGGAAAAATAATTTTTTATGTTGACACGTATTAATGTTTTGGAAATAAGACGTTGGGGATATTTTGGGAGGTTTATACTACAGAGTCTAGATTATTTTGTTCGATCTAATTACTAAGTAAATATTGAACAGGAAAAGACTAAAAGACTAGTCTACAGTATTTGTAGCTTTATCATGTCTGTAGGTTTTGCTTCAACTGACAAGGCATCAAAAAAATCACTTCCTGTCTTAAGCAATTTGTTCAAGAGGTTAAAGAACATACCTTAAGTGTGGAAGCAATGGAATACGTTTTACTGAGAGTGCCTGGTCTCAACAAGCAGGGAATTTTGTGCTATCTTGTCTCTAGATGACGTCATGATGGAGCCTCTCCTACATCACATGGAAACAAAAGTCCTTCTAAGAGAGTAAGGAGTGTGTCAGGATGTGCTCTGAGCTGCCAGCTGCAGGTCTCCAGGTCTCCTGGACTCCCCTTCTGAAGTCTGCAATTTACAAATACTCGGGGAAGGTTGGGCAGAGTTCAGATGTGCCTGGCTGCCTCCGTTCTCCCGGGTCAAGGAGAGTTGCAGTGCCAGCCTGGCCAGAGGCACTTTGTCTTCCTGCTGATGGCAGTTTGGAGAAAGGAGAGCCACACACACTTCGTTTCTCCCCTCAGAGAAATAAGTAAAGAAAGCACCTGGCAGCCTCTTCTAGCCAGAAGCAGTCAGAACTGCTGTGGGAACAAGCGAGTTGCCAGCCAGCTTGCCTAGGAGCAAGATGGACTAAAAACATGAAGAGAGAAAATTTTTCAAAGCCCAGTGAATGAAGATGCTCAGGGACAGTAATTCCCTGACCATTTAAGAGCACCCCCAGCACCAGTTTGTCAGCGTGACCCACACAGTGGCTGGGTTCACTTACCCTGCATAATGTACAACTGAAGTGAGCAAAGTCTCTTCAAGAGCTCTGCCTCTGGTTTGCGTCTCATTGTCATCAGAATAACCAGGAACTTCTTTAAAAATCACATAGTATAAATAAATAAATGATGCTAGGCATCACAAGGGGCTGAAAAACAAATGCCTGCCAGAGACATGGGATGACAGAAACATCAGCACCATAAGCCCGGTGCAAATTTGCCCTGAATAGAAGCTAACAGGCAGAAAGTTTATAAAAGTAGTGGAGGGCACTGAGCTGCAGTACCATTTTCCACATCGAGTCAGGAAAGCAAAGTCCTGTTGCAAACATTTTTGAAAGACAGCCTGGCTGGACAACCCTCCTCCAGTCAACAGCCTCACCAAAATCTTTAAAGCCAGCGAAACTTCCTTAGTTCACCACAGAGCTGTTACGCAGAGCTTTAAAGCTGCTGTGTGTGTCTGTGGAGGAAATAAAACTGTCCTATGCAAAGATACACAACACTGAACCCCTGGGAGAAAACTGAGGCCATTTTCCAGGGCACACAGAGCTTTGAGCATTGCCACTTGTTGAGGCACTGAGTGGTAGCACAGACCAAAACTTGCTTCCAGAGGAGCCAGGAACTTTGCTGCTGCTTCCCATGGGGCCATCACCTCACCAAGAGGTCTGTCCCGAGAGGGATCAACCCCCCTCGGTTCCCTCTGGAGTCCAAGCATTTCCCTCTGCCTGCCCCTGCTTCTCTGAATAACAGGAGCAGAAATGGAGTTGCTTGCATTCTCTCTTTATCCAGCCCTCTTTCATTTAAATAGATTCTGATAGAAGCTGTAGTAGAATTGTTGTGTGAAAAAACAGGTAAGAAATACATGCATGAGACAATTCCTTACACAATTTCATGCATTATATTTTTGAAGACTTGGATCTCTTTTTTCAAAGTTTCTTATTTAAGCAATAGCTGCATGTAGACAAGGTTCAAGTCTCAGTGGCTTTACCTGGAATTGCTTCAGGTTTTACTAAACAGCCAATTTCATTACATACAGGGAAAGATGGGAATAGCAAGAAAAAGGATCTATTCAACTGGGGGAAATTTCAGCATTTCCTTTCACATCATGATCTGATTTACCTGACCTACTAGAGGATCCACCTGTTGTGCTGAGATGTTTTCCTGCAGTAATGACTATCATGAGCTTTTTGTAAGCTTCTTTTAATTCCCAACAGATGTCTTTCCCATTTATGCAAGTATAAACTTTGATTTCTGACTCTTATTTTTTCAGCAGTGAATGCTACACCCCAGGCATCACAATAATACAAACAAATACTCATAATGATCACCTTGGGGCTCCAAAAAAAGCTGTGTTTTCTGAACATGTTAACACACCACGTGAATGATGGCTGAAATTCTGGGAACTACCCAGAGCAAAACCACACCAAAACCCCCTAAGTGTGCCCCAGAAAAGTTCAGGAGCTACAGAGCCCAGCAGGTCAAATCACCCTTCCCAGGATTTACAACAATTCCAGCAGTGAATTTAGAACTTGCCTCTGCTTCCAGCCTCAGAATCTGCAGTCACCTCACATGCCACAAAAATAGTAGCCTACCAAGTTACCTGTGTAAGGAGGAAAGAAAAAGTCATAAATCAGACTTTTCTCCACCTGATAATCGTACAGTGAGGCACAGCATTTTTATCACATTGTTCCTCAGAAGTGGCCCTGTTCACACCACAGAGTTACAATTGAAAGCAAAACCATAAGTGAGGGTACATGAGCAAACCTCTCTACACAATAGCTTTCCATCAAAGGCAAAACCAGACATCATTATTCTTGCAGTGAAATATAACCACTCCTAGGGAAAGGAAAGGAAAAAAAAGCCTCAGAAAGGCACGTATGTCATATCACAGAGCAGTGTGAAAGAAAGATTGGGGCAGGAAATTATTCTTTTTACCAACTGAGGGCACTTCAATAGCTTAGGCGTATATGTATTTTATATCTTCTGCCCCTGAAGATAGATTAAGATTGGTCCGGGGTTGAGCACCAGACTGTTTAACAAATATCAGATTAAATTGTTTACATTCCTCTCTCTTAACTGATAAATTTGTAGCTTATATGTAGGCTGGCAGGCATAGCTTTTTGGAGAGGTATCAATATTGTATTATTATATGTACACATTATAAATTTTAACTATATTTTAAATTTGAACAGATTCACAGTGAGATCAATAATAATTTGAATATTTTATTCCACCATTTTTTCCTCCAATATTGGCATATGAATTATACATTTGAATTTAATAGACAACCTCTGAGGAGACCATTAACTCAAACATTCTTGAAGCAATTAGCTTTTATCTGCTATGGATCAATTTCAGCGTTTTCTATTTGAAGTAGAAAGTGGTAGTAAGTGCCAAACTAAAGACGAATCGCAGCCAAGAAAAAGCTTTTTAGGAAAAGCAGATACCAGGCAAGAAGGGTTTTCTTTTTTAAACTGTCCACACCCCAAAACGCTTCTCGATGATCCCCCATCACCTTCCGCTCCCTTAGGTTGCTCTGCCAGAGACAGCCCTTGGCTGGCCAGTTTGTGCCGATGCTTGCACACGGTTTGTCAGCTCCGTGTCTGGGATAATTAATTCCCACTTTAAAAAGTATTAACTTCATTTTTTGAAGGAAGTGTCAGAGCACTGCTCACCAATCCCCTTTGAAACTCCCAAGCGGGGCGAGTTAAGTTGATGGGTGGGGTAGTTTTTGCCACTCTAAGTCCCCAGCTGGTATTGAACTACAGAAACTACTTGAATAAACAGCACTTTTCCTCATCTGGGTTGTTTGGTAGTGCTGATTGCTCTCTGTGATGACCTTAGAGTACCACCTGGAGTCTCAAAGGTCTAATTAGTACGTGAGTGTCCCTTCCCGAACATCAGGTGAATTACTGATCATCTCCCAGCTAACACTAGCAATTTAGCAGTGATTTGCGAGGACCCCTCCCGTTTATAGGCAGAGGAGTAAATTCGGAGGGATCAGTGAACCCTGAAGCATGTCGCGCATGTCCCACTTCAATACTTTTATTCCTGGATTAGAGGAAACACCCTAGTGTGTACACTTACATGATTTTACTACATCAGATCTATCACGGGTATCTAATGTTAAATTATTAAGATGACAGGTATTGAGACTCATCTGCTGAATATGAAATTGCCCATATCCAGAGCAGCACCAGGCTTACATCTGCTGTGGGCGGGTTTACTACTGTTTGTCCTGCAGGAAATATTTCATTGTGTATCCTCATGACCCACAGACTTGATAGAGAATTGTTTTCCCCTTTAATTACAGTTTCACTGTCATCACTGACAAGAAAGGAAATGGTTTCAAGTTCCTTTATCTAGAATTAACTCCAGGCTGTCAGATAAAGACACTTTCCAAACTCAAGTCTCTTAGCTGAGCCCTGAAAGAGTCAGTGAAATGCAACATGTGCTGCATTGGCTGTGGGATATTTTGCCAGGAGAGATGCTATTTCAGCGCCAGGACTTATTGCACAAAAACGTGAATAGGCTCTCTCAAGAAACAGCACTTCTCATCCACTTCACGTCGAAAGGAGAGAATAGCCCTTGATGGATAATCACCTTCCCTGTCTCGTCTTACACACTCACTCTTCACGGCAAGGGCAGCAGCGATGCAAACAACCAGGTTTGCTTTAGAAAAATCCCAGTTACCAGCTGCTCTCCAGCTCACTGCAATAGCACCAGGATGGGCTGGGAAAGGTCCACCACAAAAACCTCCTATTAGGACAGGAAGAAGTAGTGAATTGCCAACCTTTGTCCTTCCTGAAGGAACCTTCAGCATTCCAGGATCTCAAATGGTAACTGAGCAGCATCCACGGTATCACAGAACTGCAGAACACCAAAATGCTATTTTTCAGTGTTTGGGCTTTTTAATTATTGCCATTATTATTTTCCACACTTGCCTTCCTCCTAGCAGATCCCTTCCGCTCTCTGTCCCTGAGGGCTGGTGGCCATGCTGCTGGCAGCCACTAGAGGATGCCCCCAGGGACTTGGGTGGTGGCAGCAGCAGGTCTGATTGACAGGCAAGAGAGAATCCTCCGAATCCCTCTTCTGGGGCTGCTCCTTTCTCCCCTGCAGCGTTAGCATCCATGCCCTCACACACCTGCAGGACAATTTTCCATTACTAGAGGTTGCCTGAGGTCAAGTTTGCGTTGTGGTGGCAGGGGTGAGCCAGCGCAGGAATTTCCCAGTAACTCCAAACCTCTGTGGGGCGAGTGGGAGATGGTGTTTCAAAGCAAGCAGAGCTCCTCAAGCAGTGGAGAGAGTGAAAGGCCGGCACCTCAGCCTGCCTGGAACAGCTGTGTGGTGCAAGGAGGAGGCCACAGCCACAGGAGGGGGTTGTACCCTCCTTTCTGCCCACTACAGCATGAAAGCAGAGCCGGCTGTAGGTCCTTCAGCAGAGCCCGAGGACCCCCGGGATGCCTCCCTTGCACTCAGATACCACATCCCCAGGGTCCCTCTGCAGCTGCAGAGTTGAATTCCTCCCTGGTGGGGCTCCGTGGGCAGCCCTGCTCCCCTCCCTGGCCTGGTGATTATCTGGTAAGCTGCTCATGCCAGTTCACTTTTTATAAAAGCATGTCTAGATTTTAGCCCAGGGTTTATTTATTCAGTTTCTCTGCACTTTTCCTTTCGCCTCCTCTCCTGGCAAGACCCAGGGATGGTACAAGCCCTGGAAGTAAACAGAAAATGCCAAGCTTAGTGTTTTTAGGTCACCGTAAACTACACGCTTATCTGCTTTCTGAACACATAAGCCACAGGATGTCATTTCAAGTCAGCACAGAAGGATAAGGACTAGAATGTGAGTTTGGCTGTAGATATGAATATATCAAGATCACGATGGGGAAGTGTATGTTGGTATACAAGCAGCCTTTTTTTAATCCAGAGCTCTCTTCCTTTTCCCTCAAAGGTTCCATATTCTTCTGGCAAAAAAGATCTTTTTATATCTCTGTGGTTCCATATTCTGCTCAGCAGCCTATCATAGGAGAGCACAAATCTACTAAATAGTAAAATGAGGGATTACTTCCACTCATCTGTTGACAGACATTTCTCCAAATTGGATCAAATGATTAAAGGTATTAGAATGACGTCTTGCAGATCCAGATCAAATCATTTGAAACCTTGAGAGTGTTTCTCCTTTGCTTGGAAGAAACCACCAGAAATAGTTGTGGGTGCTAATTGCCCATTATTCTCACTAATGTGAAATTGTTAATTGGGACCTTCGAATATTTTACTTGTTTGAATCCTAACCGAGGGACTTCAAGATGGAAGGACTGTGCAGTGGCTCGCTTCCTGATGTGCCGTTCGGGACCTCTTCCAACGCCTGAATGGTTCTTCCTCGAGTTGCTTACGCTGAGAAGAGGGGTCCAGGCTGTGAAATCTTCCAACATCTCCCACTACAAAGATGGCACTGCTGAAAGTCAAATTCAATCAGAAGAAACGGGTAAAACTAGCGCAGGGACTATGGCTCATGAACTGGTTTTCGGTGTTTGCTGGAATCCTTGTTTTTAGCATGGGATTGTTCCTCAAAATTGAGCTCCGGAAGCGAAGCGAAGTGATGGACAATTCTGAAAGCCACTTTGTGCCCAATTCTTTGATATTGATGGGTATATTATCCTGCGCCTTCAATGGTTTTGCTGGAAAAATTTGTTACGATTCTCTGGATCCCGCTAAATTTGCCAAGTGGAAGCCTTTGCTGAAACCTTACCTGGCACTATGCTGCGTCTTTAACATACTCATTTTCTTCGTTGCTCTGATGTGCTTTCTCATGCGGGGCTCCCTGGACAGCACCCTGGCCCAGGGCCTCAAGAACGGCATGAAGTTCTACCGGGACACGGACACCCCCGGAAGGTGCTTCATGAAGAAGACCATCGACATGCTCCAGATTGAGTTCAAGTGCTGTGGCAACAACGGCTACAAAGATTGGTTCGAAATCCAGTGGATCAGCAACAGATATCTGGACTTCAGCTCCAAAGAAGTGAAAGAGTAAGTGACTTACTGGGGTTTGTATCACGTAGTAGCGATGTTTGATCAATATTATCCTCAAGTGCCGATAGGCACTGACTGGAGGGGGGTTTGTATAGAGTGGGATCTTGTGTAATAAAGCATCCCAAATGATCAGCTAGATTGCTCCCTCCCCCAGCAATTTTCTCTGAAGTCATCCATAAAGTAAAATGCAAAGCACCAAAATACAATTCTCTCTTAGTGTGATGGAAACAGACTTAATATTTTTTACTGTCTTTTACTGCTTCATAAACCCATTACCTTGAGCCACACTCCCAAAATCAACAGGAAAGTATCAGAACTTTACTAATCTTTAAGAAGATGTCAATGTGATTTATTAATTTCCTAAAAGGAGAATTCCCTGGAAAGATACTGTTGATACCACTTTTAAAACTCCACTTAGATATTGGCAGCTAATCAGCCGCATGGAAATAAATAGAGGCAGTAATGCTTTGCCAATAACTCGTGTTTTAGACCCTTAAGATTTAGAATTTTATTTTTATGTTCACTCAATGGATTGCTTCAGTCCTGGGATAATACTGAGCATCAACTGATGTTCCCAGCTTTACACAGTGGCCCTTTAGCCATATGTATTTTAAGTTCTGTCCTGTGCCTAATTTTTTAAAATCTCACATGAAAGCAGCACTAGTTTATTGTTTCTATGCAAACCAGACCAAGTTGTTGACCAGAAACACCTTAATGGCTTTGATGTCAGTGCCCAAAGAGGCAGTAATCCCAAAATGAGGTTAGGTGCAGTAAGCTCAAGCAGAAAATACACATGAGAATAAAATGAACCTTTGAAATTTAAGAAAATAGCATTGGGCATAAATACCCACAACCTTTTAAAAAATTAAGCACCGAGGGAAGAGATGGTTGTTCTGAGTTTATACTCTGTGGTTGCATAATGGGTCCTGTAACCTGGAAGCAATCTGCCTTTTAAATATACTGCCTGTATTTAAAATGTCTGAAGTAATTTTGAAAAAAAGCTTTGTGTATCTCTTGGGATCTCTTGGGATCCCTGCCTGACTGTGTGAATGGTATTTCACTTGTGTGTGTTTCTCTGCATGTTCTTTTGACTTGCTGGGTGGTCTGGTTGTTTTTGCAATTCTGAATGAGGACTTTTTCGTGAAAACTGTTACAGATTTAACCCATTGCACTGCAGGGTTATAACAAATACATTCACTGTTTAATAAGGGGGGATTTCCATTGCGAAGGTATGCCCATGGATATAAATAACTACTTGAAAGAACCTTGCCAGCATTATATGGAGATTTGAGAGCTGTAAGTTAATCCAGCTGCAGTGGAAGGGCAATGCACAGAGGGAAAACAAGGTTATACTGTCCTTAATAACTGATGCCTTGTTTGGGACTGGGACTCAAGGTAATTTCTTTGTACTACTGAGGCAGGAAATAGGGCATTAAAAATCAGCGAATGGGGGTTTGTGAATTCAAGGTTTGTACTATGTGGTGGTGCAGGATCTCTGCTCCCATTCCTGGTGGGATAGTCTGGACTCTTTGAAGCCTATAGTAAAGTTCTCCTTAATTCCAGGGAAGGAGGGAGTGGGTCCCCCACAATGGGATTTTTATATTATTTGTAGAGCAAAGGCCTGCTCCAATCTCTCTGAAACTGGTGGAGCATTTACGCATGAATGGGAATTAGACCCAATCCAGAGCACACTTTATGTTTAAAGAGAAAACCTCAACTGCATTTGCTGTTGAGATATATTTAGGTCATGACTGCAAAGTGGAATTTTCCTTCACCAGGTTGTTGGAATCACCTCTCTCTCTACGACACAATTTTTAAATATCCACATAGAAAGCTACAAGTGAGTCTCAGATTTTTTTTTTCCCCTCCCTAGAATACTGGGGCTCTCCATTCTGTCATTTTCTAAGCAAAATGGCCTGTTTTATAACTGCAGTCCATTTATTACAGTTTTTTGCTCAGTCAGTGGAACTATTTGCCCTCTAAGTTATCTTTCATCTAAACATCTCCTAAACACCAGGCTAAATGACTGTTTACAGAGAACAACCACAGTGTCAGATGAACAATAGCTGGGGAGCTCCTGCAAGAGCTTTGGAAGTTTTGCAACGTCCTGTTGCTGAAGCACATTTCATGTTTTTCTTACTGGCTACCTTCCCAAGCCAAGACTAAATGCACATCCCCTCCCTGGAGCTAGTATCATCAAAAAGAAGCTATTAGGTTTGCTGGATCAATGGTCTAGCTGAATATAGTGGGTCCTAAGGCTGTTCCGGATTCTTTTCCAAGCTCAGGTCAGCTCCAGCACTTCCCTTTCACCCTGACTGCCCCTCCTGAATTCTCTCTGCCATTTACTTTTGTTAAAAATTAATTTCTCTGAAGAAGTGACCCGAGAGCGCGCATTTCCACCAGGAAGAGTTAATTACAGACTCAGACATAGAAAAGGATTTCGGAGAGGAAGGACACCCTGGACAAACACGGCTATGTGAGCAAGGGGACATGGAGAAAAGGCATGGTGGAAAATCCTCCTTGCCTTTGCTTTCCTTCCTCGTGCCCATTCGCTCCTGGATATCTTTGTGCGTGTCTGTGTGTGTCTGTGTGTGAGTATTCACGCTTCCCTCTGCCCTTGCCCCTAGTCGGATCAAAAGCAACGTGGACGGGAGGTACCTGGTGGACGGCGTCCCCTTCAGCTGCTGCAACCCCAGCTCCCCCAGGCCCTGCATCCAGTACCAGGTCACCAACAACTCTGCCCACTACAGCTACGACTACCAAACCGAGGAGCTCAACCTGTGGCGCCGCGGCTGCCGAGAAGCGCTCCTCAACTACTACAGCGGCATGATGAGCTCCATGGGCGCCGTCATGCTCCTCGTCTGGCTCTTTGAGGTAACCCTCTCCCCTCGGGCACACTTCAGGGAAGCGCCAGCTCTGCGGGAGCGGGGCTTTTTTCAGCGTGGACTTCTGAGTGAAAATCAAATCTATTTGAAATAAATTTCCCCGTTGTTTGGCTCAGAAAATATCTAATAGCTAAGGACTGAGTAAGGGCTAGAAGGTCCCAGGCTGGAGACAAAGCTGGGGTGAGTGTGGGATCACAAACCCTCTAGCAGAGCAAGGGGCCAGAGCCTCGAGTATCCATCCCACAGCAAGAGGGAAAAAGGGAGTAATTTTCTGTCAAAGACAAGGTGCTGAGCAGGGAAGAGAGTGCAAGGGCTCTGCTTCCAGACGCATTAATTTTACTTGTGGCACCACTTGTGGGGAATGAGAAATACAAAAAAGCAGCACATCAGAGAGATATGACAGCAATTAGTGGGACAGAAAGTGCAGTTAAAGGGTTTACATGCTGAAGAAAATAAGACTTCAGGCTGCACACAGTGGAACGATTTCAAGGCAGCATGTGGACTTTCATCAGCTCCACCAAGGTTTTTGGTCAGAAAAGGTGGTTTAGGTGGAGCAGATGGATTAAATTTATTTTATTCTGCTTCCCAAAACCACAATGCAAATGCAAACAGGTGCCAACACTGCCCAGTGCAGGGGTTTGTGGGCACCATAACCCAAAGTGCAGTTCAAATACTGTTCATCCAGTGTGAGGAAAACACATCCTCCTGCCTCTGGGACATGGCCAGCTTTCTGGCCAGGGTGTTTAATCAACACTAATGCTCGGGAAGCGTGGGCTGGCAGGGGCACGAGGGCTGGCACGTGAGGTGTGGATGTGGAGATCAGGCAGGACCTGCTGGTAAACGAGAGGGTGCAGTTCCCTGGGGCGCAGCAGATCCTTTCCAGCCCTTGGAATGGCTGCTGTAAATGGCATTGCCTATTTTAAATTATTCAGCTGCCTTTTAAAAAATTTAGATACATGCAAATTAAAAAAAGATGAGTTACATTTTGATACAAGCACTGGCCTACAGCCTTCTAGGAATGAAGATGCTTTTTAGAAAATAAACACCTACCTAAATCTGTGAACTGAAAAAAAATATCATAAAGTTACTACATGTTGCGTTGTTTTAAAAATAACTGCTCCGAACTGCAGAGAAATGTACGACTTCTTTGCACTGCTATTCTGGTAAGAAAAGAAAGAGGTCTTTCTTTTCGCCCAGATTCAAATGCAGAGTTCTTGAAGAGAGGGGAATTTCAACTGTATTTGAAAGTCATGAAGAAATTCAAAAACTCAGGGGAAAAATGCACAAAAATACCAATGCCAGCTGCAAAAAATCATTACTAGGAACCTGTAACATACCTCTGCTAACTTGCAGGAGATTAATGACAGTGATATGTTAACATTAATAGCAGTGATAAAAATGCAGTATTTTATGTCTAACTCTTCAAAGTACACCTGGGTATTTTTTTCAACCTGTGGCTTACTGAGAAATAAGATCTTTTCTTTGTCTTTTTCAAAATAGAAGGTGAGACTTTTTTTTCAGGCAACCAGAGGGCTTTGAGGGCAAAACTTTAAAGAAACAACACGATCCTGGGCTACAATAACTTGCCCTCCTGAATATTTATGACTTGCCTGATATTCTGCTGTAAAGGGCCCAGATTTGGGTCTGAAATTCCCTTTAAGGCAAACTTTGAAGGGAGGGAACAAAGCAGGAAACAGACATTAATTTAGTCTCCCTTGAAATAGAACCACTTCCTTTAAATTCCAGCCAGGATAGGAAACAATTTTATGCTGAGTAGGAGGGCAGCAGAGGTCCATACTCCTGGCCAAGGTAAGTGTGGGTCTGAGCAGGGTGAGCCCAGGGGGCAGTGGTCGTGCTGGCTCTGCACTTCTCATTTCCCCTTTGACTGACTTCCTGGGAAGTCACAGAAAGGTGCAAAAGCAAGATCCTGGGTTGCTTTACACCTGCAGCCACCATGGACCCAAACCAAGTACTTCTCCAGCAAAACCCTTCTGGGGGCTGTGGAGGACTCTTTCAGCTGGGTTGGTGGAATTGAGGTGTGGGAAGGGGGAGAGAACATGGAGGGAAACACTAATCACAGCTGTTATTCTGAGCTGTAGGAAAAGGTAACGTGCCAAACAGGTGTAGGGACCTCAGGGGAGGCCATTTCTGTTTCACCTTTCTGTATCAGGCACAAGGAAGAATGAACCTGCTTTGAAATATCAAAACTTCTATTTGAAAAGGATGCCAATATCTAGAAGCTGCTTTTCCTAACAAAAGCTGTAGGCTTCCCATGAGTGACAACCGGTCATGAGGATGACAAAAAAAGATCACACCCTGCTCTGGCTAAGCCGCCTCAGGCTAAACCCTGGCAAACAGATGGGCTTCGCTGCAGAAGGTCAAGAAGAGCAAGCCTGGATGTCTTCTTGACCTGCCTCAGCCAGCAAAGAGGAAAAGATGGGTCCAAGGGTGCCCTGAATAGAGCACTTGAAAAGGAATAGAGGGCTGAGGCTGGTTCCTGACATGCTCCAGGTCCTCCACTTGTGCAAACACGTGGGTCTTAACAGGTCAGAGCTGCTGCAACAGCCAAGACCCTGGGATTCACCCTACATGTGCCATAGACCGGGCCCAGACTGAGCTCCAGGAGAGCACTGAGACATTCACAGGAGGCACACTGCATGTCCTGTGCTAGAGAGTAAACTCTCTGATGCATTGAACAGTAGGAGCGAACTCCTCCAAAACCAGCCCCACAGGCAGCAGGGACCCTCGAGATGGACACAGTTTGCTCTGTTGGAGCAGACGGAGAGGCTGAGCATGCTGTGGTGCAGGGGATACACCAGCCCAGCCTGCGCAGCCTTAGCCCTGGAGAAACACTGTGGCCATGTTCTTCCTGGCACTTTAAAGTTGCTGTAAAATGACAAGAGTTTCCATGACAGGGAAATCATCACTCAGAAAGACTGGCCTCACTCCGGGGCTCTGACACCCCAGCCTGCTGTGCTGGATTGTGGTTAAGCTCAAATGTACAACTCGCAGACTGGTTAAGGTTGGAGGTTTAGCTGTGGCCTCACCAGGGCTGA
>VYZQ01056299.1:13550-58326 GCA_013400655.1 Mystacornis crossleyi
TTCTACAGCAATACCTATTGCAGCTTCTCTCTTCTTTCCTTTGCTTTAACAAGGTAGACCTAAGCATGGATTTTTCTCTATTATTACTATTATTATTCTTCTTCCTATTTTTATTATTATTATAATTATTTTTATTAAAATGTATCTTTTTTTCAGTATCCTTTTCCAAGTATAAAAATAAAAACACTTGCATATCTGCCATGTCACGTGTTTTTGTCTTTTCCTGCTCATTAAGGAAAAAAAGGAGATGGACTTGTGTGATTTAGTTTTTTACTGTAAGAAAGTGAAATTAAAATAAAACTCTATTTAATACTGCTATACTGTTGTTTATATACATAGATGTACATTTCTATCTACGCATATATATATGTGTGTGTATATATATNAACTATTGTTGAATTGTCAGTTCTATTTAAAATGTCAGGATTAACTGTTACCCAGCTGGTCATCTGAGCAGGAAGAGCATGGGCTCATTTGCTGTTGCCTGGTACATGGGAGACGAGAGAGATTTCTGCAGGCAGCACCACTGCTTGGTAGGTTGAGAATTAAAAATTCTGGTCTCTTTCTCCCCTGATTAAATTCCACCTCTGCCCTACAAATATCTAGAAGAGAAAATACGAAACTGAGTCTAATTATAATTTTCCATTAATAAGTCAAGCTCATGTTTCGTACAGAAAAAAAAAAGTTAGTGTTTCAGTGCTAGAAATAATTTGTTAATCAAAAAAAAGTGGCTGAGGCTTTTGAGCCTCAGGATCTGTGCCTTTTCAAAACAAATATTGCAGTTTCACAATACTTGCAACACAGCCTGATCAAGGCTAGCACGCAGCTTCATGTATGGATCACTGGTGCTGGAACTGCTCTCCACGGAATTTTTGATCCAGTTCTACTCAAAGTCCACAAAATGCATAGAGAATCAGAATTTTTAAACCAAAATTTCTGAAACACAGATTTCTGGTTTGGATCCCTACTCAGCCTGGGAAGAACATACTTGCTTGAAATGGATTCACGAATTTGACATTAAGATATTACAGTCTCTCTGTATATATTAGTTCTACAAATCCTGTGTTTTCATCCACTGTCAGTCTTACTTTAGCATTTCCTCTCCTAGACAAGAGATCATGGCTTTGAGACATTTGTCTCAATTAGTTTGCTTGCCAGTTTAAACACTTGTCCCAATTTAAGATAATTACATATCATTTAAAAATAAATTCACATAAAAAGGTCTCATTAGAATTGTTTGCAATCAATTTAAATAATTAGCCAAAGTTATTATAACATGTTAGACTGATAATATCTGCAGATGAGATCAATTTATCATTTGTTGATCATGGTTCAAAACATAGGTAAAATCCCAAGAAACTGCAATCCAACACTGAGAGCATAAAATTGTATTATTGCAAATTGAACCGGAGGGGAGTGCTGGGATTTGACTGCCTGAATTTATTCCTGGGGAAAATATCAGCCAGAAATCATAGTTGGGAACTCGGATGCTGCTTGCTTTCACTTATTTTAAGTAACACAAGAATATAGAACAGAGATTAGCCCGACAGGAATGTGGGAGAGTCTTAAAGTCAAGAAGCCTCCTGTACTTCCAGTGAAAACATTATTTATGACCCTCTGGGAAGAGCGGCACTAGGTTACATTCAGCAAACTGACCAGTGAGGAATGCTGGGCTCAGACACCTTTGCAAATTCATATAGACAATTTTTGCATTTTGTAGGGCCAGGACAACTTTTGCTGATACATTGTGTCTGTGCAGGAACATAAATATTAGACTAAAAATAAAACCAAAGACTGAAATGGAAGTTTGTACTATCCATTTTTATTATTTACATGGAAATATAATTTCTTTATGCATCCCTAATTGCATTTCTGTTCTAACTGGCCTGAGAAGGGACACAGATTGCTAAAATATCTGTTTTCATATATATAAAATAGGAATTCCATTTAGTCTTCCCCTATTTTTAAGACTTCACAGGCTAAATAAGAACTGTAATTTTCAAGTAAGTGCTCCTTTTGGTGTCCTTCCAGTGTCATGGTCTGCTGGCTAGGAAGGAATACCCTTCACAATGATGCTGGGGTGCAGCAAATTCCATCATTTTTATGCAACATTGGAAAGGCACAGAATGTCCTGCATTTTAGGGTACCAAAGTGTCCTCTAAAAGATCTTTTCCAAATGCTTGTTTCTTATAAAACTTCTTGTTTTCTAAATGTAGCTTTCCTATTTGCTGTTGGATGTCTTTTGTTTTAAGGAGAGTAAAAGTTTTCAAATACATGCTGTCAATATCAGGTGTGGGAAAGGTCTGGTAAACCTTGCCAAGCAAGATACATTTAAATTATAACTGATGCTAATTTCCTACCTCTCTGGAACACCAGGAAAACAGTGAAACTGCCACTGAATTTTTTCTATTACTTCCTTTCCTGGTTCATCCTGTGAACTTCCAGACCAGGAGTAGGTCCCCTGATACCCAAAACTATAAAATTCCCACAGTTTTTTATTAATTTTGCTTCCCAACTTCTCTGCTGGACAAAGAGGATTAGATTCTGTTTCCACTGCAACCCGTTGCAAAACACCTCCCAACGTCAGCAGGGGTAGAATTTCACCCAGAAATTTCCCTCCACGCTGCCTGTGAGGTTCTTGATGGGGATGGCACGTCCCCAGCTGGAGCTCTGTCTGCTGCACTTCCAGAGCTCTGCAGGATCCCAGTGAGATCTCACCCAGAGGACGAAGGGCAGGGCATGCCCTGAAGTGATTTTAGTTTTCTAGCCAGTAAATGGATGTAACTCAGGGGGGGTTTCTACAGCAATACCTATTGCAGCTTCTCTCTTCTTTCCTTTGCTTTAACAAGGTAGACCTAAGCATGGATTTTTCTCTATTATTACTATTATTATTCTTCTTCCTATTTTTATTATTATTATAATTATTTTTATTAAAATGTATCTTTTTTTCAGTATCCTTTTCCAAGTATAAAAATAAAAACACTTGCATATCTGCCATGTCACGTGTTTTTGTCTTTTCCTGCTCATTAAGGAAAAAAAGGAGATGGACTTGTGTGATTTAGTTTTTTACTGTAAGAAAGTGAAATTAAAATAAAACTCTATTTAATACTGCTATACTGTTGTTTATATACATAGATGTACATTTCTATCTACGCATATATATATGTGTGTGTATATATATATATCTATATATATCTATATATCAAGACACACACATGTTATTTGAGTTTGCCTGGCCAAGCATTAAATTGCAGACTATCCCTCTGGAGATAAAGCTATTTTTTGGACCTTTTTTAGCTGAGGAGGATAGAGCCTTCACATGGCTGTTGAACTGAGGAATGTAGTAGCAGTGTCAAGTCCGTGTCATGCCTCCATCATGGGACTTAGAGTGTGGTTCAAACCACAAGAATAGTTCACTATATGCTCTACCCAGAAAAAATTAAATCTAAATGTGACTGTACTGAATCAGTGGATTTAAAAAACTTCGTGTGTCAAAAATTCACTTCTTTTGATGTCAGTCCAGCCAAGTATAGTCTCATGGTCGTATGCCTCTCACAGTCAACTTCCTCTTTGATAGAGTCATGAAACCCTGCTGAAAATGAGACATTCTGTGGTTTAAGAATGCATTCAGAATTTAGGCTGAACATTGTCAGAGCCATGATTCAAATAAATGATTTTTGAATTCGAGAAAGCATCAGTGCCTGTGTACTTCCATTCATGCTTTGCCTAGGGACAGCAAAGTCCTTTTCAGGAGCATCACTGCAGTCCAGAGAAAGCTGGGCACCTGCACGGGGCAGCACCTGGGCCTAGAGAGGGACTTCTTATGCCCCGAATTGTGATCCCCTTTTAGCTCTTCCTCTGTCCACCACGAGAGAGTGAAATGTATTTACAAATACCAGAATTAGCTGTACCATGCGATTAGTTAAGCCTTTTTTAAAAAACATGTGGGCTGGCCCCCTCTCCACCACAAGCCTTATAAATAACTTGCTTCCTGGCTGTTGTGTTGACAAACTGAGCTCCTTCCACCACCTCCACCACCCCCACCTTCTCCCTTCACCAACACATGCTACTTCTTAGGACGTCAAAGTTTATTTATCAAGCATTTTTGGGGGGTGGGAGGTGAGCAGGAGGGAGGAAAGAGGAATCAGCTTGTTCACTAAAATCAAAACTGTCAATTAAAGCCAAATCCTTTCCTGTTGCATGTTAGTACACACAGGAACTAATGCCCAACCTATTTTGAAAGTAAAACAAAAGTTAGCATGGAGTTGCTCAGGAAATCTTGAACTTCAGAAACCCTGCAGGACTTTTTAGGTGACACTGAAATGGACTGAAATCCACCCAGGTGCTGCACAGAGCCAGACACGTCCAGCCCGTGCCCTGCTCAGCTGGCTCAGTGACGCTTACTCAAACTCATATTCCCAGGCTTTAAGCTCTTACTTAAAGGCTGGCTAATGTCTGGCCTTGAGAAAATCCCTCTTCAGTGCCAATGATTCCATCTGCAGGATATTGAACAGTAAAATATCCCCCAATTTAAATGCAAAAGCCCTGCTTCATACTTCGTGCAAAACATAAAATACCTTCCAGTAAGTGCTTCACATGCAGTGCTTTATGCACAGGGCTGAAGGGTTTTCTGTCAGAGTCATTAGGATCTGGGAATAAGTAGCAAGAAGTTTCAAGTGACCCACCACAAGTGTGTTAAATGCACAGACTTAGAGGTAAGGGGTTATCTCTGTCTCGTGTTGGGGAGTCTCCCAAATGCTGACTTGTTTTTTTACCTATACGAAGCATCTGATGTCACCGCTGTGTGTGGGTGGAAAATGCTGTACAAAGGTTAAACGAGTTCTTTCATCCTTGCTCATGAAAGTAGGCTCATATTGCATTTCCAGTAACTAAGTGCATTACTATAACAGGTTGGGGATTTACTTTCTGCGTGCGTCTGTACCTCTGGTGACTAACTGGCCATGTGCTCTCCCCGTTCCTCACGATGTTGCTTAAATTATTGCTTAATCTGAATGCTCTTTTGGCCACAGTTTAGAAAGGTACTGCAGCCAACATTTCCCGCTATCACTGAGCAGCCATTCTCGCACTGCACCACAGAACCTGCTCTGCAGGCTACAGAAATGAACTTAGAAATTAAAGTGCAAAGATTGCATCCCATAAAATAGTTTGTTTCTCCAGCCAATTACTCAGACAGAAAGATGTCGCTTTCCACTGTATTTTAATGCAGGAGCATGCATTTGCATGTAAGCATAAGAAAAATCCCACTGGTGATAGCTTAATATTAAACAAGGGATTATGTGTTTTGATAGATGGAGGCCTAAAAGAATCTAGAATCAGTCGAGTTACCTCAGTGGATATTATGCACTAGAACTACCCAAAAGCCTCTGATAAAGTGGGTTTTTTTTCCCAGAAAGACTGTTCAACACACGGGAACCCAGGATGCTGGAGAAACCCTCCTCATGGCTGAAATACAAAGGCCATGCACAAGTTGCACTCAGAGGTGCAGCTGGAGGCCGAGGAGCTTCACGTGAGTCATTTTTTGCTGGTGCAGCTCCCGTGCTGCAGGAGGGTAGGTGTATCAGCACAGAGATCATCACAGCTACCTCAGGGAGGCTCTCAGCCTCCCACACCGCTGCCAGCTCCACCTGGGCCAGCCAGGTCAGAGGCAGCTCCGATGTGTCTGCACCAGCCCCGGTGCCAGCTCTGCGCTGACAACTGGAGCTCAGCACAGAGGCCTGAGATGCAGAGTAAGAACAAAGAACCCAGATGGCCTGGCAGAAACTGAGCCAGGGTGTCTTCCAGGAGAGCTACGGATAGGAATGAACCCAAGAAGGGGATGTGTGCCTATGTGAGAGCATCTGCAGAACAAACACACACAGAATCATGGAGTCGTTTGAGTTGGAAAAGGCACTGGAGATCATCGGGTTCAACTATTAACCCAGCACTGCCAGATCCACCACTAAACCATGTCCCTCAGTGCCACATCTACACTTTAATATATAATAACTAATATGTAGAGGACAAATTATTGGTCTTTTAAATACCTCCAGGGTTGCTAATTCCACCACTTCCCCGGGCAGCGTGTTTCAATGCTTGACAACTGTTTCTGTGAAGAACTTTTTCCTAATATCCAATCTAAACCTCCCCTTGAGGGAGACTTTCTCCTCTTGTCCTATAATTTTCTGCTTGGGAGAAGAGACTGATCTGCACCTGGTCAAAACCTCCTGTCAGGGAGTTGTAGAGAGTGAGAAGGTTCCCCCTGAGCCTCCTTTTCTCCAGGCTAAACACCCCCAGCTCCCTCAGCCGCTGATGATGAGATTTGTGCTCCATCCCCTTAACCAGCTCCGTTGCACTTTTCTGAACACACTGCAGGGCCTCAACATCTTTTTTGTCATGAGGGGCCCAAAGCCGAACACATTATTGGCTAAAATTGAAAAAAAACATGGTGACAACCCTAACAAGGCCAGGTGATTGGCAGCCCAGTACATGCTGATAAATGAGAAGCATTAACAATAAGTAAGAAGAATTTGGAAAGTCACAGACACTTTATTGACTTATAAACCGCTACACTCTGGAAAAGGGTTGGTTCACTCCTGACGACAGCTCTGCAGGAAAGCTGTAGAGTGCGGAATCTGTGGGAAAAAAATGACAAATTGTGTACTGTGAGGCGTAAGACACAGGATGGAAAACATTATAAACAGCATAATGTGATAGGTAAATGAATAATGCACTGCCAACAGGGACATTGTGTTCGATTTTGGTCAGCGCTTTTAGAGGAGATAATACAGCAAAAGAGGGGATTCAGATAAAAAATAATTAAAATAAATAGAGGAGTGAAGAATTTTCTATGTGAAAGGATAAAAAGGATTAGGCCCATTTAATTTAAAGACAAAATAAGAAGGAATATATTAGAGGTTTCAATATGATGACTCTAATACAATTGAAATAACCAGTGCTCCTATTCAATGTTTCTCTCATTCAAAAGAGTGGAAACATTACATGATAAAAATCCATAAGGAGTGATAAAAGACCACAATTTTTTCTCACAACACCAATACAAAATTAATCTCTGTAATTCTTTGTTCTGTCAGAATTAAAATGGACCGAATGCATATAAAGAATACTAGAATATGCAAATTCATAAAGTTCAAGAAACATTTTTCAGGAAGCTGTAAACGCCATCTCTAGATTAAACAGATCCTGCTCTGATATCATATGCCAATTCCAGCATAGATTCAGGACAGGGAAGAGAAAGCATGGGAGGGAGGCTGCCATTAAAATGGTTTTTCTGTAACTGGTGGCATTCTGACTTCGGATGTCTCATGCCCTGTTAATAGGCCTAAGTTGTTCATGAAGGCAAGATTCACCCTTTTCCAGTGGCAAAGCCTCTGGCCCTATCCTTGCCTTGCTGTTAGCCAATGAACTTTAAACTCTTATGTTTCCATGTGGAAAACCCACTGCCAATGCAGACCCAAATCACGCCTGCCCTGTGCCTCAGGCTGGGATAACATACAGGAGAAAATCCACTTCTGATGTGAAAGGGAAAAAATATTAGCCTGACAAATTATTTAAAAGCAAATAATAATACTGAGAGCTATTTGTAACTGGAAAAAAAACGAGCAAGTCCCAGCAGAGACAGACTGGCAGGCAGAGAGTGGGGAAAATGTTGCAGAGCTAATTAATTTATTACATAAATTCATAGCTTAACAAGTGATTAGCACTCAATATAAATGCCATGAGCAAAAAAGGGAACATCAGAGCTTCCAGGAGCACCAACCAGGATCCTTTTGGGAGGGTAGGACCAGTGTAGTATCGAACTTTCAGGAATGAGTGGCTCATGACACGCTGCACGTAGTGGTCCGATGTTTCTGAAACCAGAAGCTCTTCCTTTCCCACACCTTAAAAAGCCAACAAAACAAAACAAACCCCAAAAATCCCCAAGCCCACATGCAGTACAATGAGAGAGAGAGAAAAAAAATTAAACCCCCTGGTCTTCGTAACCCAGTTCCTCCTACATGCATTTCCCACAAACTGTCAACATCCCACAGGAATCTACCCACGTTGCACATCACAGCACAATGCTCCCGACAAAGGCATCTCAGCCCATGATGTTTCAGGCAGCCTTTCAAACCGCCTTCAGTGTAAGTAGGTTCACCAGCTCTGTAATTAGGTGTTCAGTTTGATCAATCCGGGAATTTTTGCAGGGAGAAGCTTCTTTGGCTGTTCAGTGTGATTTATGCCTGCATGGTCTGGCTGGAAGGAACAAAGGTTTGTCCTGTGAAGAAAATGTGACTTTCCATACTTCTAGTGAAGAAATTAAACATATCTTCAGGTTCGTTCGTATTTAAAACAGCCTTTAAACCAGTGTGGGGACCTCAGTGGTCCTGTCAGTTCCATGGAACTAAAACAGGCAGGTGACTGCTCCCCCTAAAGGCTTTAATTTATAAACATCAATAGTAATAATGTTAATAATCATCGTCATAACATCTGCTCCGTTTGGCTTTACATGACAACACCAGGCTTCAGGAGGGAACGATGATAAATTAAAAGCACAGGCTCTTGCCATTAACAAAGCTGGGGAAACAACATTGGAAATAACACTGATCCTTGCCAGTACAGCTTTCTTTGGTACAGGCCAGAATGTTGCAGGGTTAAAATGGCCATTTAAAATGCCTGTCTGATGTGTGATTAACTCTCAACAAGTGAATATTCCTACTGACCCTGTGAACTGAAGGCTGTGTCATATGTTTCACTTTAGTCTCCAAAAGGTTAGGACAAAAGAAGGTGGAAAAATATAATTTTAGGAGATCAGGAGGTAAAAGACAAAATGTGTGAGAAAATTATAGGGCCATGTCGGCAGCCAGTCCTCCAGAGGGCTGCACAGCATGATTTCAGGTGTTTTACTAATCATTACACTGGTACCTGTTGAGAGAGGTGCTGCTAATGACTCTTCTACTCCAAACTCTCTGCCCAGAATGGGAATAACAACAGATTTGGCAATCAATTCTTGAAGTTTCAGCACCTATCATGTCTAGCACAACTCTCTAATCTAAGCATGCATCTGCCTCTGTTTTCACCACACATACCTTAATTACCACAAAGCCTGATTTACATTGTTATCTCTCAGGTGTATTCGATGTCTTCCTGCGGCCCCTTTCAACTTCCAGATGAACTTTGGATACACCATCAGCCAGACAACACATTGAGCCTCTACGGTTTCCAGTGCTCTGCTACAACTGATCCTCTGATATTCTCTTTATTTTATTTAATTTACCTTCCTGCAAATTTCAGTTAGCAATTATGAGAAGAGTATACAGCCATGGGCATGCAGAACTCAGTGGTGTTCAGGGACAGCTGCCACACTGCCGGTGACTGTTTGACCACACTGATAAAGAACAGTAGCTCTGCTTACTGTAGAAGAGTTTTCCAGATGAATGTTTGTTTTTATAAATCTAATCTTTATTCACATTATCTGGTCTAAGAAAAAATACAGCATTTTATTACTGGTTATTTTTCTGAAGTAACTTTGCTTTTGCAGTTGCATGTGGTACAATCAAAACCTTTGCATTTGGTATATATGTAAGGGTATATATAAAAATGCAGATATGCATAATAAAATATGTGGAGGTATCTCGGTTATGCTCATTTTGGGGGAAAGATTCAAAATTACAAAAGAGCAAATTCAGTGGTTAAAAGACATATTTTAACTGGGACATGGTGCAATTCTTCCCTCTGATCTCTACTGTGACCTTATGCAAACCACATTATTTCAGGAAATGTTCTGATCTTTCTAGTCAGTGATTGTGCAGCAACATTCTAAAGGAAGGTTTTCAGGCATGTTGCAGTTTCTCATTCTGTGGAAATGCAAGGGAGGAAAAAAGGCACTCTTACCTTACCTAATCATTCAACAGCTTGTATTAATGATACATTCATACACCTAATAACTTTCTTGGGTTTATTTGTATCTTAATATTAATCTAAAACACATTGAAAGAAAAATCATTAAAGTGAGAATTTTAATGTCTGAATCATCAGTTAAAGGAAAGAGTGACAACATATGGATGGTATATTAGATGGTCCCAAGCCTCTAAATCTTGAGACTGGTCTGAGTGCAGCATCAGAGGTCTAAGTTCATGGTAAGTGATTCAAATGTGAAACATCTGGGGTTTTAGACAATTATGTCTAAAAAAATAAAGCTTGCAACTCCCCCAAATATACTTAAAAAAATTTTTTTTAATTCCTCAAGTATTTCTGCATCATCTTGAAGTGAGAGAGGTTGCAATGGACCTTTGCCTAGCAGAGACACTTGGGAGGAGGGTTTGGGGCCAAACTTCTCTGTGTTGGCTCCTTGTAACTTCACAAAACGCTCAGTGTTATGGGTTCCCATCCACTGACTTTGGGTCCTCTGACTTTGTCAGGCCTTTTGAGCTGCTGTCAGGACAGTGCTTGAGGACGTGGCACAGGGCAGGATGGGAAAAGGTGGATGAGATCCAGTGTGGTTCATCCCCGTGTACACTTGAGAGGTGCAGTAACACCTGATAGACAGACATGCTCAGCCCACACCTTTCCCATTGTGTGGCCACAACTCACAGAAACCAGGAGGGGAGGGGACAGGTTGGGTAAAAAAGGAAGTGTGGAGATGCTGACCTGTTTTTGTTTGTTTGCTTTTTGTAAAATTCATGGTGATAAAAAGCCAATATAAATTACAATTACTCATCATATCTGCAGTTATTAGGGAGAGCCGTTCCTAGTTTCAGTCCTAATTATGGTGCTAGTAATTTCAGATTTTTTTTAAATCGGTGTGAGGGACTACAAAAAATCTCCCCATGAAAACCAGCAGTGACCATGAAGGTGTAAAATGAGATAATTACAAGCTGAAACAAAAGAAAAAAATGTTAGTATTCAATTACCTCAACAATAATTAAAACTTGCATCTGATGGCCGTAACTTAAGCATCTGCTTAGGAACAGAAACCATTTTGTTCCTTGTTAGTCCTAATTTACATTCCTACAATGGTGCAGGAATAAAAAGACGGCGCAGTGACCAAATGGAGGTGTCGGTACATCCTTGAAGCAAAACACGCTTAGGATTTGAATTCCCTTTACTGCAACATGAGCTTGTTTGGGGCAATTGGCTCTTTGCTTTCATTCACAACAGGCACAGAAGCAGCCAAGTTCAGGTTCAAGAGTCTCTCAAAAAGCTCTTCAAGCCCTCGTGCCTTTCTCTGACTCCGTGGTGTGAGAGCAGTGGGCTCCTCAAGCTCTCCAGAGCTGCTGCAGCACACTGAAAACCTCCAGCGGGGAAGACGAACAGCAAAACTGCTTCCATTTTCCAGGTGGAAAAAAGTCCATTGTCAACAAACTCCTCCACAGAGAGCAAAGGAAAGAAGATCATCACCAGAGAGCTGCAGGCTGTGAAGCCCCCACCCACAACAGGTACAGCATCTCTAAACATTGACAAGGAAACCTGAGCCTTCCTTTGTTTGCTGTCTCCTGAGGAGGCGTTTGGAGGCTGAAGCCCTCTCTGAGCACATCAAGGTGGGACCAGCCCACCCCTACTATGGGGACCCAGCAGCCAGACCCCAGGACTCTGCACCAGTTCCCAAAGGAAACAGCCAGGGCTGCACAACAGAGAAGAATAAATAACACAAAAGGAGGGGGAAGAGCAGTTAGGAGAAACCACCTCCAAATGATCACATCTTGATATATTTATTGACACTACTTTTCATAAATTCCGCTGGCACATCCTAATCCCAAAGACTCTGAACTATGCAGCAGAACCATTGTTTTCCCTGGACAGGGATACTTTCACTTTCAAGTCGTTCCTTGGAAACGCTTTTAACAATTAAGTCTTTATTAAAACCTTCCAGAATAAATAGCAGGTAAACTTAGAACAGGTTCCCTCCAGGTTTTGCCAGTCGAAATGCAAGTGCTGCATGTCCTGAGGGACAAGTGATTTGTTGCCAATAACCTAGCAGAGTGCTCCTCACAAAAATACTCTACTTATTCCTTAATAGGGTCTATGTCCCAGGTGTCTGCTCATCACACTCCTAAAGAGGACAGGTGAGAGACTGGGCAATCTCTGTTTCTTCAGGATTCTTTTTTTATCTCCTTGTAAACAAAAATGCTTTTAAAATTAATTCATCCTAAATAGAAGGCAATACCTCCTCCTTTAATGCCCTTAACTCTGCAGGAAAACAAATGGTTCCACAGAACATTAGCAGCAATCAAAGGGCAAATCATCTATTGTTAATCAAAGTAAACATTACAGAGGACACAAGTTTGCTTTCACTTATAGTAAATGAATGTATATAGATATCTACTTGGGTAAATAGGCTTCTCAGAAGGTTGGGGTTTTTTTGCTTTTTTCTTTTTTTGTTTGGTTTTTTTTTTTTTTTCTGGAGAAAACCATAAAACTTGGAAATTCCAAATAGATATTTTTATGTCCTACTATGTAGTCAGTCATAAACTTCACATACATTTACTGTAAAAGTACCATTGCCACTGATTACTACTGACTTATTTCAAGCCAAACCAGCACAGCCAAATAATTCTTTGAAACAATCTCATAAGGAATACATTTGCAATATTTTAAATAGCTGAAATTAACTGATCAGAGATGGAATTAAATGGAGCCATTATTTGAAAGCCCTGCTACCATGCAAGGTGTACTTTTCTCACAATATGCTCATCCCAGCCAGGCTGGCCCCCTATCTGAAAATTCTTTTCCTGCATTGTTCTAACCCAGCAGTCGTTCTGCATATCGACGTTCCTGTGCAAATAAACATACTTAGAAATGAAGTTCCTTGGCATTTCCTGAACTTTAGAGTGTTTTTAAGTGCACTTCCTAATGTCTTTTACACTTGAGAAAGACTCGTGTAGTTTTAAAGAAGAAATATGAATTCTCATAGCACGAACACATGCTTTGTGAAGAATATAGATTTTGCAATGAGTGCCATACGATCCACTTGGAATGTGCTGCTGTTGTAGAGCATTGAAACAAGATCACATGCTTGTTTCTCTTGAATAGAATTATGCTGTGAATAAGTCACTGTGAATCAAAGTGTCTCCTAAACTAATAAAGTACTGTACAACAAGCTCAGTAAAAACAGAACAGGGTTCAAAGGGTTGCAAGCATTAAATAACATAATAAGATGGAGATGGTCAAACTGACAAGGTGTATGTTTAACTCTAGAGTCTTTAAGAAACTTTCAGGCTGGTTTAATTACTCATCAAAGATATTTTAATGCTGTTTTGCAAGAGATCTTTATCTTGCTGAATGTTATCTTTCCAATAAATTTCTGTTGCCCCTCAGGCCAAATCATTTCAGTAGAAGTGCATTGATCAAGGAGTGTAATGATTCTCTTCCCCCACACCTGACATTTCTAGCATTTCATTTTTAGTAGGTTTTTCTTTGATTTTCTCAATCATTAGCTGGTTTTATGTCTGGGAGAGTGTACAGCAGAACAGAGGGGATACATACTTAGGCTATTCAGCACAGCTCTATCATCCTGTTTTTACACTAACATAAAATCGTTTTAACACAGTGATAAACCAGGCCTGTAACAGCCAGTCCTCCACATCTCAAGAAGACAGAGTTAATCTCTGGGGTTTGGGTACCCTTAGTTGCTGCACAGTTGTTCTCATAGTTGCTTTTTGTTTCATAATTAAGCTCACTGCTCTGTTTTGCCAGTCCCTCACATCTTGTGGAAGCCCGTGCGATATTCAGAGCACAGAAGCCTGAATGTGCTTAGTTTTGAGAATATTCATCAGACTGGGGGATTTGAGTTTGTAGATTCCCTGTCAAAGGTACCTCACAGCTGTGGCTTGATAAACTCAAATGCTCGCATTTGCTCATCCTCCAGAAGGAAATAAAACTGAATTGATACATGTAGCTCAAAAAGCAAGTTTTATAAGGCAGATGCAGAAAGACAGTTCTGGCTTCTGGGATGGCTGTGTGAACAGGAAGGATACCTCCCATCATGTCAGGGTTTGACGACTGCCCCTGCAGTGAGTCGGACTCTCTTTCAGCGCTGTTTCGACATCCAGGCAGCCATCACTGTTAGAGTTGCAGTTTTGTGATAGCTGTCACAGGAATTCTGTTTTCAGCTGGCTTCATGGGTTTTTAAATCAATCCACAGCTCCTGCCATAAGGAGACATTTGTTTCCTAAGAGGAGAAAGATGTACTGAATGATGTGGGAAGAGGGACACTGTGAACACATTCAGAGGGGCTCTCAAGGATGCCACAGCAAGAGCTCACGATTTCCTCTGGGTATCTCAGAGGCCCTTTCAAAGCATCTCAAGCCATCTGTGTCCTACCTATCTGCTGTGGTCCCATGTTCCTGCCCTGCCTACTCCCTCCCACCACGGTGGGTGGGCTCTTGCTTGCCTGCACAGTACTGAAATGCATTTCTGCCAGTGCAGCTGAAAACGAGGACTGCGAGGAAGCATCAGGCTTTTGGCAAAGGCAGCTCCTGCAGCTGCTGGGGCTGGTGCAAGGACGGGAGAGGAGCACGTGGTGGGAGCAGTCAGGACATCAAGCTGCCAGTGAGCTTCATCTTCTGTTTATGGTTTCACATCTTGCTGAGTCCTGCCAAGGAAGAGAGAAGAGACCCTGCCTCTCACCTTCTCTCCTCCCCCAGCCACACACTCCTGCCCCGTTCCCCTTGGGATGGTTCTAGTGATCAGATAGCCCTGGGGCAAATCAATTCAGAGAATTGACTGGGTGGAAATCCAACACTGCACATAAATAAATATGCAAGTAAAAGAACAATTTACTGCCAGATATGTCAACCTGTCAAATGAGCGGGCTCACCCTAAGGCCACATAATTTCCAAAGCCAATATGAGGAGGGAGAAGGGTGCCTGCAGCTGGGGAGAAAGGGCAGGAGAGATGGAGCAGGACCTTTCTTTTCAGTGGAAGGTGAGCACTGACTTGGCAGGGCTACTGTTAGTATGAACTCACCCTCTCTGGTTCGGTGCTACCTGTGCTTAGGATGGAAGGGGGCTTAACAAGGGACAAAATTCATAGAGGAAGATTTTAATTCCTGGAGGTTCATTCACCGGGGTTGAATAATTAATTAGCGGAGAGAAACAGACTCCTCTGGGCAAGTGGTTATGTTATTCATTTGTGAGATAACCTTATCTCAGTTATATCAGATTACTTTATCTCAGCTGTGATCATGGAGGGAGCACAGAGACATCTACAACTACCTGAGAGGAGGCTGTATTGAGCTGGGCTCTGCTTCCTCTGCCATGTCTCAAGTGAAAGGACAAGAGGGAATGGCCTGAAGTTGTCCCAGAGGAGGTTCAGGTTAGATACGAGAAAAGAAATTCACTGACACAGTGGTCAAGCTTTGGAATAAATTGCCCAAGGATCTGGTGGAGTCTCTGGGAGTGTTCAAGAGCCATCTGGATGTGGCACCTGGGGACATGGTTTAGGGGTGATTATGGCAGTGCTGGGTTGACAGTGGGACTGGATGATCTGGCAGATCTCTTCCAACCGTGATGATTCTGTGATTACACCCTCTAGGGACAAAACTGCTTTGTGAAAATCTGTAATAGCAAAGATTTTCATCTTGTCCATCACAGATCCCTGGAGTTCTCTGTTAGAGGGCTGAAGGCTGGTAGGGTGACCCTCTGCCCAGGATCTGGGCTGGCTGCCTCACATCCTGACAGCCCCCAGAGAAGGCATCTGTAAGCTCAGGAGTCTGTGGACCACAGGCAGAAGCCCCTGACCCCACAGAACTAGGAACTCAATTCCCTCCGCATAGCCAAAGCAGCCGAAATGAAGAGGGAGCAATAATAAAACTCTGCTATTGCTACCACTGAAGTAAAGATAAATAGTTAACAAAACTCTTGCGTTTTTAATTTTTTCAATATGTGTATTTCAAAATAAAGAATATCTATGTATATTTAAAAATAAAGAATATCTGTATTTAAATTAATTATTCATATTTTATCCTACCTGCTCGTGATGCTCACCTTGCATTTTCCCCATGAAAATGTGTATGGCTTATCATGACAATCGACTAGCCCTAGTAAAGAGCAGACCCAAATCTTTGGCAGGAAATTATGCTACATATTATAAAGCTATTTTATACTAAGTGTGTATATTTTCAGTCTAATGCAAGGTAGAGGAAAACCTCCAACAGTTTCTCCTAAATGAATAGGATCTTCCTAATTTAAGAAAACCAAAAATAAAATTTCTGAACACCTCATACTGAAATTAAAATTTAAGTAAAGTTAAAGAAACAAACCTTCTCAAACATTCTCCAAAGAAATTGTTATATTTAGCTATCATAGAATTTGACTAGGACTCACTGAGTTCTTTTCAATTCTCATTTTTTGCAACCCAGCTCTTTGTCCTCTAGTTTGCACTGATCTGAATTTACAGGGTTTGCTGCCACCTTTTTCAGTTACTGAATTCAGAAAGATTCCTCTCTAAGCAATCTTACCTGTTCTAAGCATATTTTGAAATAATTTATCTGCCTATTAGTTAAACTAATAATTTCAGGATGGCTGTACATGTGCAGTATGTCAACAGGTCGAGTTTCTATACTTAATAAATACACATAATAAAGTTGCTGAAAATTTTGTGTCTCTGTGTGCATAGAAGGAAATGAACTCCAAAACTGGAAACATTTGGCGAGCAGAAAAATGTGGCATCTTTGTCGGTGCTTTATGAAATTCTTAGCTTTCAGCAGTCATGCACGTTGTGCATATGGTCTGTCAGGATAATTTACCTGAATTCATTCACCATTTTAGTCAGCGGAAAGCTCACCACCTGTGCTACGTGCTAAAATATTGATAAATAATAGATGTGGAAATCAGTTACTATTAATGTATAAGATGTTGCTACATTAATAAGTTCCCACTAGGCAGAAGGAATTTGTATAATTAAGATAATTTATCTGTTAAAAAGTGAGTGTTTGAAGGTGCCAATGATATGAATCACAACATTATCAGAAATTATTAAAAAATCCACTCTGCAAAAAAAAGGAAGGGTACATTTCTCTGCAAAGGCAAGATAATGGAACTTTGGAGCTTTTGAAAATTCTTAAATGCTAGACAGGCAAATAAAATGTTTTGTTTATTCAAGATTTGTTATTCAACTCAAATAAAATGCTTTGTTTATTTAAGATTTGCTATTCAGTGTAAGTATGAAGACTGACAAGAATGTTATGCAAGTAACTCAGTGAAACTTGCAGGACACAGCATCATTTTATTTACTTGGTTTTAAATGTCTGCTCAATGCCATGAGCACACAGGACCTGTGCTTTATTTAAAGTTCTGATGGATAATTCAGGGCAAGTAATTTCATCTCCCTGTGTTTCACTTGTTCACACTCATCTCTCTGCTGGAGGATACTGGGATGTAGTACTGGAAATATTAAGGGTTTGATTATCCCTTTCTGAGCATCACTGCTCTTACCTCAGGACAGCACAGAAGAGAAATGATGAATACACACAGTTTTTCAGGTTTCTTTGACCCTGCTTAGAAAAAAAAAAACATATTAGCTAAAATTTGTTGCTCACTGACACACTAGGGGTGAAATTCTAGTTCCATTAAAGATGTGGATTTGCCATCCTCCTCCGTAGGGCTGGGTTTCATTTGTCTTTGATGGGACTTTGCACACACTCTCATTTCAAACTACACTTACTGTATGTTTCTCTAATATCTCAATTTGTAAGAGAAAACACCTACACTTGTAAGGGAAAACGAAAACTCTGGAGGAATGTCATGCATGAATAAGGTGTCAAGGAGCAGCCATTTTATCCAGAAAGCTCCAAGTATGACAGTCTGGCTTTAAATTTATCACAGAAGAGCTAAAATAGCCACCTAATCTGTGGGCAGCGTTTTGACTTTAAAATATGCACCTGTATTCCGTGTCTTGGCTGCCATCGAGGTATCAGATATTTGAGGTGCTGTGCACGAAGGACAGGCAGTTTATTGCTGTTCCCTGCTTCTGTTTTTCCCAAGCTGCAGCAATCAGACGTACAAGGAAAGTCATTTCTGCAAGGTGGAGTAGATATCTCTTAACATGCCTGCTGATTTTATGGTGGAGTAGAAGGAACACAGCTTTAACTGCTCGCTGTAGAACACTCTTAAACTTGCATTTATTTACATAGCATCTATGGCATTTAGCCGGCTGAAGAGAATTGATTAGCAAGGAGGCTGTTAAACAGCAGTCCTATAGCAGGCACTGCACTGAGGATTAGAGGTTTATTTCACTAATTGGTGCCCTCCTGTAGTCTTTATGAGTCAATTCTAAAAAAATAAAGGAGCGCTCCGAACTGTGTTTGGAATAAAAGCAGAGTGATGCTTTTCACTGCACAAAAATCCCATAGATGAGCTCTTTTAGAAATGGGTTTAGGATTTTCCAGCCAAATTTTTCCTCTCTGGTAAACTCTTGCTGTAACTCTACTGTGCTGTTTAACCCTAGGGAGCACGGCATGCTGAAAACCAGACCTGCAGCAGACACATTAAGGATGGTGTTGTCTTAGTTGTCCACCACAGCTGCCTGGGTTGGAGGAGCCACACACCTTTGTTTTGAAGAATTTTTTATCAGAGGAAGCAGAAATAAAGCCCTCACCTCCGTGGTTTTAAAAGGTAATCAGAATAAAGGAGATGTGCATACTGCACCCTTAAGAGCAGCATTGGTACTCATAGGAAGGGCTGCCTGCCTCCAGCTGGCTCCCGGAGGTTTCCAGGGCATGGACAGCACCACTAGAGGGCTCACAAAGTATTTAAAGGGTTATTACATGTGGTACATGAAAAATACTTTCATTTTACTCTCTGTTCCCCCATTTGTACAAGTAACGAATTTCAGAACCGAACCTGCTGAAGAGTGCCTTTATTTTAAAGGCAGCCCCATGTCACAGGCTCACTTCCATATGGGGACACTTCCACCTCCTGACCTCTCCTGTGTAAACAGGACTTCCATGGAAAACAGTTTTGGCCTGATAATGTTGCAGTCACCAGCCAGAGGCAGCCGCTCTGCAAAGCAACATCTGCCCTTCCCAGGGCTTCCAGAGGAGTGGAGGAGTTCTGGGCACCAGGTATTGCAATATTGGTGTATTTTATATATCAGTGCTTCAGGGGGGGAAAAAAAAAAAAAAAAAACCACAAAAAAATCCCAACAACAAAAAAAAAACCCCACTGTAAACTTATTTCCTTTCCTCGTATTCTAAATTCCGGGATAACAAACCGTCAGGCATATGAAGATTTTGTTATATTGTTCATGGGGTCAGGGAGGTTGGCCATCCCTACCACTGGATATGAAAGCTATTCGTGGCAACTAATAATGTTAACTACCTCTAAAACACATTTCCTCTTAAGACTCAAGATCTATCTTTGTTGATGGGGGAGAATACCAAACTAGTATAACGAGTTTTCTTTTTTGTCCTAGCCCTGAAGACCTTGTAACAACATTTGGTGTTGAGAGTAGAAATGTTCTAATATATAGCCCCAAACTAAAAAATGTGAAGGCAATAATCACAGGAGTATTTCAACACTAACTGAAATTAATTTCCTTTTTTTTTTTTACTCTTTCTTTTCCCTTTCCTCTCTGAAACAGACTGCCAAGGGAATTATTATGATTACTCTGCATGTTTTGCAGATGGTTGGCTGCTGCACAGGGTTCCCAAGAGAGGTCAACATCCTATAGCATCCAGCTTGGATGCTGCCCTACAGACCAGCTGAGCTATGGAAGTCCTTAGTCAGCAAAGCTTCTGCTGACATGGCTAATTAAAGTCTCTGGAACGTGTCACCTCCTCAAAGCTCAGACTGAAGCCCTTTCATGAGCTGGGACCCGATTTTACTCCCCTATTAAACCTGGTGGATGTACTCGACTTGTCAGGAATGGAAGCTGAATTGGGCTTTTACCATTTTAAAATATTTACATGTACATACGTATACACACAGATGTACCTACACACATAAAAGCTGTAAGCCTGATGTGCTCAGAAGCTGTGTTCACGGATGTTTTCAGCAGCTTCAGCTAAACCTCAAAAGGTTTTCTCTTAGGAATACTAGAGACAGGGACATTGGTTATATCATCACCGCTGTGAGGGCAGGAAGTTTTCCTGCTTTTTGGCTTTGCTATGTGGCATTCAGTCAAACAGTTCAGAGCGACCATGGTGACAGGCTGATGTGAGACAGCAGGCTGTGCGTTTGTTTAATCTGTAGCTTTTTGGTACATTATTGATATATCCACATTTTTGGTACCATTCCACAGTGAAGTGGAAGAGAAAAGGGGGCAATACTGACATACTGCTGCAACACCCACCTGTAGGGTCCTCCACCTTCCGTATAAATGCCAGTAATGTAGACACGTTGTTTTTAGCCCCTTTGCATGATTACACTGATAAAATATCAAGTTATGGACACCACCTGCCCCAAAGGCTCTGTTTGGTTAAGATACTCACATCTGCTACTCCTTTTAAATAATGAGAATGATACAACAAATCCAGACTTTCGGACCCAAAGAAGGGTAAAAGATCAGTTGTCCCATGTTGTCTTGGAGTCAACCAGCCCCCGTGACTGACAGAAAGGCTGTGGACCTGGGTCAGCAACAAGCATTGCTGCTTGTACCGAGAGTTTGCTCCTGCACATGGCATCAACGCCAGCTCCCCAGCCCTTGGGGAAGCTCCCCAGGGCTTTAGCCTTGGAGGGAGACAAAGAATTCTCTGCCATTTGAAGTCTCCAGAAGATCACAGTCACTCTGTTCTCCCCCATCCATTTCATGCATCCTGAAAGAAAACTCCTGGAAATCTGTCTTCATTCAGAAGTAACATCCTTCAGGACAGGAACATGTTTCCCTGACACATCCATTTTGCAGGGACAAATGTGTGGAGGTGATAATGCTGAACAAACAGTCTGAGATTTTCAAAGCCACCTTGAGTAAAAACTGGATTTTCACATCCGTTAGGTAGTTAGGGCCCCTACCCTCATTATCTGAACTGCACCCACATGGGCAGTCCGTGCAAATGTGGCATTATACAAGTTGAGTTTCAGATTTATTGTTTCAAATTATTTTGGAACCAGTGACTGACACAGACATATCTGCTTATCTATGTCAACAAGTCACAGTTCTTATAATTACGAGTTGCATGAATCTTGGATTTCTAAAATGCAAATTATATATTTATGCTAGAAATTGATGTTTACTATCATTTCTTTCAAGGTAGGCTTTTTCATTTTGAACAATTTTCACAAATTTGCATACCACTATTTATGTATGATGAGGCTGTATAGACCAATAAAAGCAAAGAAATTACAAGATAAGATTGATGATAAATTGATGATACATTCCTAACTCATGCTGTTGTGCCTAGTTATTGCAGGACTGTCAACCAACTCATGATAATTACATATTCTAAACAGACCTCGGGGTGGGGGGGATCATTGTTTTGGGTTCGTGTTACTTTCTCTGCACTTTATTGGCATGTTTGATTAACATCTCCTTTTTTACGTTTTGAGCTCATAGGGCCTGCAAATCTCCTGATGGATCAGGAAGGACAAGGCTGGTTTTGACTCTCATCAAAAACACAACAACGATCTTAGTTGCAGAATCAGAGAATCTTAGAATGGTTTGGGATGGAAGGGACCTTAAAGGTCGTCTCATTCCAGTCCCTGCCATGTGCAAAGACACCTTCCACTATCCCGGGTTGCTCAGAGCCCCATCCAACCTGGCACTGAACATTTCCAGGGATGGGGAGTCAACAGCCTCTTGGAGGAACCTGTTCCAGTGTCTGATCACCCTCACAGTAAAGAATTTCTTCCTAACATCTAATCTAAATCTGCCTTGTTTCAGCTTAGAGCCATTATCCCTTGTCCTATCACTACCTGCCCTTGTCGAAAGTAGTTTCATTCTTTACACAAAAACCGTGAAGTTCTTGCTTCTCTTTGCAACCATTCCTGACCAAGCTTTTTATTTCCAGAAGAGACACCAGCCAGTCTTGTTTCTGTTTGTGAGAGGAGGGGCTTTGAAGAGCTCGGGGAAGGAGCTGTTACACACCGTGATCGCAGGTTTCTGCTGGTCTCCGTTTTTACTCTTTCCTAGAGTTCAAAAGCAAGCGTATCTTTCCATTCTCTTACTGGATATGAGTGTAGTTTCAATCCCAGAACGGTGGTGATATCTAGAGAGGGGTTTAGTCATTTTTGCTCCCTCATTTTACACTCTTACGTCCTTAACCCAATTTAAATGGTCAAAGCACTCTGGGCCAGCAATTTTTGTTTGCTCAATCCCCAGCACTAGAGGGTCGCACTCCAATGAAAACATTAAGTGCATCTCTGATAGGAATGCTAAATAATTGATCACAAATCCCTAAATCATACAATGCAATATAATTTCTTCTCCCAGATTTTCTTACACTGTTATTTATATCAGCATATGGTATTGATAAAAGAAATTTGTAATGAAGTCCCAGAGATGCTTTGATTTAATGTGGTTACAGAGACTATCATTGCAAGTGGGAACAAATAGCTCTAATGGATTTTCTACTACCTTGTTTTCATCATCTATAATAGGCTTTCATCTGTGCTGGTCGGAACTGTAGGATGTCTGTGTGTTCTGCACCCAGACTTTAACAGATCTATATTTTATGGCCCTACAGTAAAAGTAATTGCAGGTTTTATAATGTCTGTGTACTGTTCCGACTGAAAGCAATCCATTTAGAGACTTCTGGAAAGTCGAGTTGTTTCAGTTACAAGTGCATGAGCTGACACGGGCTCCAGTCGTGCAGCTGGCCAGTTACCAGCCTCTTTTTAATGAGGGCACATTCCAGAGATCTAACTTTCTTTTCCTTTGCCTATACCAAAATAGAAGAAGGTTTTTGAACATGAGCGGTTTGAGCTGAAAGGATCCTGCCCCTGAGTTTCATCAGTTCAGAGGAAGTGCAGGAACGTGGAGGCCGGCACAGAAGATGCTGGCAGCTGGAAACGGCAGCAAGGGCAGGATGCCAGCGTGGCTGCTTGCCCTCTTCCCAAATCAGACCCTTCGGCTGTAGCTCACACTTGACAAAAATCAAGAATTGATTTTGAATCACTCTCTGACCTCAAATTAGCTTTCAAAAGCCGTGCAACTGTTCTTGGCAATCTCACCATAGGAAAGCAGGAACTAAAGCAAGCAGAGAAAAACAAAATCACTTCCTTCTTTCTTTTTTTTTCTTTCTTTTTTTTTCTTTTTTAATTAAATGACAGGGTAATTATAGTGTCTACCTAACACTGGAGAGTTCTGCCAAACATTCGTACCTCCAGAGCCCTTCACGGGGCTGCCTCCTGCCCCCATGGTAACAGCCAGCCCTGCAGCAAGAATCTGGTCCAAGGAGCAGGAGAAGGTAACAGGGGAATGTGGCGTTTTAAAGGCAAAAATGCCCTCTAAATTTCAGTTCTGCCATTTGCACCTCTCAAGACCAAGAATAACTCAGTCCGAATGTTAACAATGCCTTTTTCACTGTATGTGATGAATGGATTCATCCTCCTATTATCAGAATAATTAATCTTGCTTGACACTCCAGGCAAAAAATCCAATATGCTGGATTCCACACACATGGCAGTGCTTCATAATATTTTGTTATTTTTTCAATGTATAATTAATAAGGAGAGTAGGGAATCCAGAAGAATCAGCCAGCATTAAAATAAGCAGAAAACGCAAAGTCAAGGTATCTGGAGTTGTCTCAGCTATTTCAATGACAGCATCAATTGAAAGGAAATTCCCCAACTGAGAGACAGACAAGATCCACTTGCAGCTGGCTACAACAGAGATGCCACTTCCTAAACTACCTGAAACTATTTTTTGTCATGACATGAATTATTTCTCTCAGTGATTAGTCGAATTTTAAACTGTCGTGGTTTCCACAATATGCTCCTTGACTGGACTGCTCCAGATCTATCAGCTGGAGAGAAGAGGGTAGCCAGCCTAATCCTTTGGTATTGTCATTCTCCCAAAAGCAGACATTCAGCACAAAAACTTTTTCATGGCTAGGTAGGGAAAAAAATATTCTTTAGTCTTATGGGTAAGAAATTAGAGAATCCTCGCACTAATCATGACATTTTTTATTTTCAAAAACTTTGAAAACAAAAAATGCTCCCCAAAGACTTTCCTTGACTCAAACAATACACATCTTTCCTTCAGCTCTAGAAAACCATGTGAATCAAACAATTATTTCCAAACATTATATTTTTTGGCTTAAAAATTACCTCCCCTCCCAACACACCCACACTATTTTAAGTGCTTGCCCCCGCCCCCAGATTAAATGCCCATTCTGAGTATTTAACACAGATGACCATACAATATTTTCTGCATGCTTGGTTCACCTCCCTGCGTGGTAAAATAAGCAGTAACAACATGCTTGGAGCTCCTGCATGGACCAGTGGGGACTGTTTGATGCAACCTTCACCTGGCCTGGAAACCACTGACCTGCTGTAGCTCAGAACCTGTCCTGAGAGACAGAAAAACTGTTATTTCTATTTTGAGGGGGGGGGGAAGTGTCACTTCAGAAGGAGTTGCTAAATGACATCCTCACTTTGCAGCATCCCTGGCTGAATGTGCCATAGAGCCCTCCTGTGTCACTCCAGGCTGCTCGTGAGGAACTGGTGTGCTGGTACACAGACCCGATCGTGGGACTTTAGGGAATTAGGGAAGGAGAAGAATTTGCCTGATTTTTTAATCAGAGAAGAAAACAATCCGTAGGACAGATACTCAGTTGGGATCACTTGCCATGGCCTTACAGACTTCAGCTGAACAACCTTATGCTGCAGCAGTAGCAGCAAGGTCTGGCCCCTTGAACACCTGAAGGAAGGTAGAAGGAGGAAACCACAGTCACGGGGAAAAACAGAGTTTCCTCAGAAGTTCTGTGTGTTCTTGGATCAGTGTGAAAGGGTGTTATATTATTCAGAGATGTGAAAATGCATTCTTCACAAATTTACAAATCAATTCTCCCCTCAGCCACCATAGTGCTACTTAAGTCGTGATGGAGGCCTCATGGAAATACACAAAGCAGAATCACAGTTGCCCGTTCTAAGCTCCCCTAAAATCAAATGCATCATTTGATTTCATGGCATTTCTCAGCCACAACAGGAGTTANNAAGTGTCACTTCAGAAGGAGTTGCTAAATGACATCCTCACTTTGCAGCATCCCTGGCTGAATGTGCCATAGAGCCCTCCTGTGTCACTCCAGGCTGCTCGTGAGGAACTGGTGTGCTGGTACACAGACCCGATCGTGGGACTTTAGGGAATTAGGGAAGGAGAAGAATTTGCCTGATTTTTTAATCAGAGAAGAAAACAATCCGTAGGACAGATACTCAGTTGGGATCACTTGCCATGGCCTTACAGACTTCAGCTGAACAACCTTATGCTGCAGCAGTAGCAGCAAGGTCTGGCCCCTTGAACACCTGAAGGAAGGTAGAAGGAGGAAACCACAGTCACGGGGAAAAACAGAGTTTCCTCAGAAGTTCTGTGTGTTCTTGGATCAGTGTGAAAGGGTGTTATATTATTCAGAGATGTGAAAATGCATTCTTCACAAATTTACAAATCAATTCTCCCCTCAGCCACCATAGTGCTACTTAAGTCGTGATGGAGGCCTCATGGAAATACACAAAGCAGAATCACAGTTGCCCGTTCTAAGCTCCCCTAAAATCAAATTTTTCATTTGATTTCATGGCATTTTTCAGCCACAAGACCTATCAGACACCTGGCAGGAGTTAGACACTTACAGGTCATGATTAGAAGTGGTCTACTGGAAGGTGTCCCTGTTCCTCTTAGGGAAGCTGGGCTAGAGGATCTCCAAAGTCTCTTCCAAACTAAACCATTCTATGGTTCGTGTATTGGGATTCTGTGGCAAGGTTTTTGGAAACAGGGGGGCTACAGGGGTGTCTTCTGTGAGAAGGTGCTGGCAGCTTTCCCTGTATCTGACCCCACACTGGAACAGGGGAAAGGTGTGAGGAGTCGTCTCCGTGGGAAGGAAGGAGCAGCAGAGGCGATTGATGATCTGACTGCAGCCCCTATTCCCTCTCCCCTTTTGCCTAATGGGTAGGAGGTGGAGAAATAGGGGTGAAGTCGAGCCCAGGAGGAGGAGAAGGGAGGCAGGGGAAGATAATTTAAGGTACGTTTTTTATTTCTCATTATGCTACTCTGTTTTTATTGGTAATAAATTAATCTGATTTTCTCACACCAAGTCTGCTCTGATGGTAATGGATGAGTGCTCTCTCCCTGTCCTTATCTCAACCCGTGAACCTTATGTTGTATTTTCTTTCCCCTGTCAAGCTGAGGATGGGAATGATAGGGTGCCTTTGGTGGGCACCTGGTATCCAGCCAGGGTCAACCCACCACGACCCATCAGACTTTTCCTAGAGGAAAAGTTCATTGGCAGTGAGAGGCAAAACAGGCCCTCAGAGAGTGTTAGTCATCCATGGAGCCCAACCAAAGGTCCTGGAGCTCTTGATCTAATTGAGCTCAAGCTCTGCAGCAGAGAGATCGGAAATTTCTGGAAGCTTTATTTTAATGGGATCTCTTCGGGCAATCCAGTGCTTTCCCGTGGGACCAAAGCTGGATTCTGGAAATCCTTTCTGGAGCAGTGGACATGTTGTCTGAGCCAGCTGTTCTGAGGCCCAGCACACTCTCAATCCTGCCGTGAAGCAGTTTCCAAAAGTGTGATGGCAGAGAAGGCCAGGACTGGGAGCACAACCACCAGCCACAGAAACAGACCCGTTTTCCAGCAGCAAGGACTGTGAGATGCAAGCTCGGGTTTGCTCGTACCCTATTTTTATCTGAAAACATTTTTTTCTTTCAATTCCTTCACCACCTCAAAACCTTTGCTTCTGTTTGATTCACCAATATGATGTGAAGTTTATGTTTTTTTTTTTTTTAAGGAGCCTTTTACAAGCTAGAAATCCTGTTTTCAGCTGAGGCAGTTGCAGACTAACCCAACCGCTGATGGCTACAAAATTATCTTATTTTTCTGCACTCATTTTAGTGTCTCTAGCTGGTATTTCTCATTGTGATGTTCAATTTATAACAGGACTACCCTTCAGCATATTTGTGTACAGGGCTAACCACAATAGGGCCCTGTTTGATAATTGTGTTGAGGTAATACCCAAGGCTCTCAGCAAGAAATAATAATAAATGACATGACACAACTGTGCTGAGTCACACCTTTTTAAAGCCCAGCTCTTTTTCAGGGACACAAGAGCACAGATAAAAACAGCCACAGGCGGCAAAGAGCCCCTTCTGAACAGCTTCTGGTAACTCATTCAAGTCAGTGGTCATAAACAACAATAGCACAGCTGTTAGATAAATAGGATGCTTACAACTGCACACAGAAAACCTAAAAATTTCAGCAACAAACCCATTAGCTTTTACTACGTGAGTGGTACAGGACCTGCTGTTTCAGTAATGCTCTGCTGGGTCACATAAAACCTGTAGAGAAAACACAGAGAAGTCTGGCACCCATCCATTCCTCCATCTGTCTGAGGGCAGCTGGGAAACTGCCCCAACCCGTCCTCAGACTCGGGGATTCTCTAAAGCAGCAGCCACTGCCAGGGTAGCAGAAGTGTGACCAACACATTCAGTAGCATCAGTTTGCAGTGAGTGCCCTTTATCATCTCTTGCTAACACTTAAAATAAAAGCTCAGTTTTTTGCAGCTGTTTCAATCATCCCCACTCCTGGGGTGTATATTTGCAAAACAGCGGAATCACAGACATTCAGCACCACTTCTGGATCATCTCACCCACCTATGACCATATCCAGCACAATCCTCTGCACCAGAAATTTTAAAACTATTTTCTACAACATTCTATTAACATCTGTAATCCATGGCTCCATGCACGACAGCGGAGAGTATATTCTGAAAAATACGTAATGTGTATTAAAGGCACAAGAGTAGGGACACATCAGAACACAAGGCAAAGACATCATGAGCCAGGGTCTGTTGGTTTTTTCCTAGGGTTTTTTTGGGTAAGGTGTTTTCCTTTCTTTTCCCCTGCACTACATAGTCCTCCTAATTTGTTACGACTCTAAAAAAACAATAACCTAGGATGAAAGAATTAGATTAAGTCCTTCCACTTAGTTAATTTCCATGATCTAATATTTTCCTCATGTTCCAACATAACACTGTGCTCTGCTGACGACATCAGGGCTGAGGAAGTCTCTTAGAAGTCGGATTCAATTCAAGGGCAAGGCAGACCAGAGACCACTTAGTTCCCCAGAGAAAGTATTCTTGGTTTAGTGTGCTTGTAGGTGAGCCAGGAGCTGTAATGAAAACACTTAGGAAACCAAGTCCCCTTGGATATAGAAGATCAATAATGTTCTCAACAAAGTTGAAAATGATTCAGAACATGGTGTCTCACCAACTAGTACTGTAATGTTTTTCTGTAGTTTCTGTGGATCTCATTTTTTGGCTATATCTTGAAACAGCAATCAATACTTGCCCAAGGTATGCCTCCCCTCCCATTTATTCTGTTTTCCAGCCAGTGGCAACAACAATTATTTAAGGACATCTGAGCACTGATATGTTGCTATTGCTGAGTATTTACTGTACGTGTAACAAGGATCAAGACCCTTCCATGCTGGATAACTACAGAAGAAAAGATCCCCAGATACCCATTGCTGGAGCATCTGAGGAAATCCTGCATAAAATAAACAGCATTGGAAAATCACCTGTGGGCTTCCTACACTTTCATCCAGCAAAAAATAATGTTACCACAGAGGCAGTAGACACTGAAAAGGAATGGACTATCTATCAAGGGGACTGAGCTTGTATGTAGGAAGGAAGTGAAGGAATGATTTTAAGAATAGGGGAATTAGGGTTTTGTGGCAGCAAAGTAAAAAACAGTTGGGTTTGTGGGACTTATTCCTGGTATGTGCTACTTTTGTTTTTCTGTTGGTCTGTATTTTATGTTTGCCAGAAATGTCAAAGTGTGAGATGGAAGATTTTGGTTTATGTCCCTATACTATGAAGGAAGTAAAGCAAAGCAATCCATCAATCCAGTGTCCTGGTTTGGACAGGTGTCTGCTAAGGAAGGCAGGAGTCCCCCTCCCACCCCGGAATGGAAAAAAAAAAATGNTTCTCAACCCCCAACATCCAGTAGCTGGTGTTTAATCTCCTTTCTTCCTTAGACCTTCTTCTCCTGCTATTCCAAGAGGATGCAAACTGTCTCATTCCCAGGAAGTATAACAAACGCTCAACTTCACAAACAAAAAGTCTTATTGGGCCTTTGGGAAATGCTCTGAACAACGCTGTCCATCTCCCTCTGTGGCAAAACATTGCAGCAGAGACAGCACTGGTGGAAATGAGTGGCAGAGGAATATTGCAAAATACATGTGACTGTAGAGCCCAGTATGACTGTTTGTCTGAGGGAGCTGAGCACAGGGACGCACTGGGAAAAGCACTACAAACTGCTGGATGTGATGGCATCACGGAATACTGAGCAGCAGCCAGAACAGGGCATAGGCAGCAAGAGAAAAACAAGCATATCACCTGAAATAATTGAGCCAAGTCATACATTCGGTGCTTTTAAGTAACTTTTATTATCCTAGTGCCCAGAATCAGCTCAAGTTTTTGGTTTCCAGATCCTTCTTCACAGAGTTGTCAAAAGAACTTTCTTCTAAGCAAACTCTGGATGTTGCCTACGCTTGATTTCTTGGCCCCCAGGTTTCCCATCTCAGTAGTTCAACTACGCCAGCAGGAGCAGCACTGGCAGCGTGAGCATGGCAAAGGCCCCTGGGATGGTGATACCCTCACCAAACCACCGCTTCCACCCTCTGGGAACAGGACAAGGCACCTCCATTGCCACATCTGCACGGACAACCCTCAGCAGTCACACCCTGTGGGATTTCCTCCGGTTTATCATCTGATCTCCAGCCCACAGGCAAATGGAACCATTGGGGTTACAGGTGAGGGAAGGAAAAGTGCCCTTTTCCTCCCTTTGCATCCCTCCTTCTTCCCACCTCCCAGCCTCTTCCCTCATCTGAATCAATCCAAAGCTGCAGGAGTAGAATCACAAGTTAAAGAGCAAAAAATAGGGAATATGGAAAAAGCTTGTCATAGACAGGAGTTACTCATACCATCATGAGGAAACAGAGTGATTACACACACTTTACACAGAGCGATAGAAACAATAGGATTACTCACACAATTTCAAACTCTAATGAAGTGCATCAGTTACACTCCCACAGCAACCTGGAGAAGGAAGGAGAGTAAAATCTGCTGGTGTAGCCTAATAAGGACTTTGTGAGAGAATCACAGTTAATATGTCCTACTTACCGTTTGCCACAAGCCTGCTGGGGGTTGCAGTCAGGGGTTTCTGTATGTGCTCAGCAACCCAATGGAGAGAGAGAGGAAGCACAGATGTGTGTAATTTTTGTATTTTTCCAGACACCTCCTCTTCCAGTGTCATCCTTAACATAACTAGTTCTGGAGGTACAGAGTAGGTAGAGCGAAGGTAGGTACAAAATCAAAGGAGGAAGTTCACCAGCAGCTATTTTGAAACTTTGAAGAATACGCTTTGTGTTTCAACTTAAATCACTGTTGACACACAAAAAAGATAGAGGAACAAGACAGATCTACTTGGGTGCAATTCCACAACCAGACCTCTTGAAAAGAGCAAGAGCTGGATTGACTTTGTGCCTGAGAATGTGAAGACAGTATCTGTAAATGGAACCAACAAAAGGAAACACACCCTCTTCAATTTGTAAATCTCCCACCTGAGAACACCTCATGGGAAAGTCCAAGCCTTCAGAATCTGTAATCCTTGATTTTGTGTGAGATCAAAATAATTCAAAATTAATTATTCGCTTTATGCTTGCAAAAATGCTTCACTGCTGCTTCATGTAATTTTGACCTTTCTATTCTATTGTTGCAAAAAAAAAAGATCAATCTAAATGTAAGCATAAAAATAAAACTTAAAGTGAGCATCATGCATCCTAAATGTGTTGAAATAAAGCAACACTTTTTGTAGAGATGTTGCTGAAATCATTGTGTTCTGTGTTGAATTAGCACTTTCTAAACCTCCATCCAGCTCAAGAATTTTTATGCTTTTTACATCTATTCCTTTTCAGCAGAAAAGCTTTCCCAGTGTTTTTGATGGCACCATGATAACTTCATTGCATTTGTGCTTAAAATTCCCTTTGCTTACATCGAAAAAATAATCACGTAGCTTAATTCTTTTTTTTTTTTTTTTTCCCCACTCCTTGCCACTAGAGCACCACGAGCTTCATAAGGAGCTTGGAGCTATTCAGTTTCAATAATCTCAAGGAAAATTGTGCAGAAGACTCCTCAGTTTGCATTACCCCATCCCTGGGTGTCTGAGCTTTCCAAAGGCATAACTGGAACCCCGACATCAACCCAAACTTTTTGCAGCAACCTGTTGGTGTTTCTGTTTATTATCATGCCTGATGTTACAATACACCCTCTCTTAAGAATGGCAGTGTTTAATTGACCAAACAAGAGAAACAAATGCTTCCCCAAGGCATAAATTCCATGAACTGTTTGGATGTTTTCTATGAAGCTAACAAACGCTTCTGTCAGGATTTGGAAAACTTAGACACTGGTTTTTGAATGGATTGAAGCAAAGAAAAGACAGCCTTAACAAGATTTTATAGTTTCAACAAGTTTAAAGACATTTCAGGGTATACTACTTGCTTTATAACACTGCTTATAAATAAATGAATTTTTTAAGATAGACTTTATACTCCTATTAAAATTAATTTAAGTAAGTTATATTAATACTGCTAGAATAACAGAAGAAAATATGGTTATATTCCAGACTTACAGGGAAGAGTCTCAGGCTTGTTCTTTTTAATATATTTGTATTTAATGTGTCCCTGCAATCAGACTACATGTGGAAACACTAAGTGCAGCTTTATGGACTTTTGGGGGCTCAGTGCAGCTGCACGGATATAATCCACAGATGATCCAAACACAGGAAAAGAAATGGATTCAGTTTTTAATACCAGCATCATTTACTGACTTCATGCTGGTGTAGTGTAGGTGAACACAAGACTATGGAGAGGAGGACTAATTCTTGTTCTTTCCAAACAAATGAAAAACATTAAACCAGCATTTTCACTGCCAGGGAAAAAAAAAAGAAAAAAAAGGAAAAAAAAAAAAAAAGAAAAAGAAAGGAAAAAGAAACAATGAGAAAAAAACCTCTTCAACTTTCCATGGTTTTAGCACTGAAAAATACACTGGCAAGCTGGAACTCAGGCTCCAAAGGTATTAAATTCTTGAGGATGCCTTAGCACTGTCCTTAGGATCAATGAATCAAAGGCATACCACAGTCTCACAGGGAAGTTCCCTGTTTTTCCCCCCTTGCCCTTCCCTCTCAGAGGGAGCATTCCAGGAAGGATGTTACCTTTTACATAGAAACATGATACAGTGAGCCTGGAAGGAAGAGACACCTGACTGGGACAGGTTTGGGTTACTCAAGAGTTGATGTTTTTCGCCTCATATCTGAAACGATCTGTAAGTGCTCTGATGTGCATGATTGCCTGAAAACTGGATGCTTAATACACACAGTCAAAATGTGAAGCATATACATGCAATTTCAGCTTGATCAAACCCAGAGAATAAAGCTTCTAATGCAGGAGTTAATTCAGATACTATACAGACCACGTTCAGAAAATAAATATGGGACAGCAATCCGTGTTGCCCAATCTGTACAGTGCCACACAGAGTTAATCCTAATGAACGGAGTTATTTTGAATCCTGATTTCCCTAGCATGATTTAATTATTTCAGTTTATGAATTGCTTTTAAGTTGCAAAGTTTTAAAATGCCAAATTCTACCAAGACGTAGTTGGGGCATGATGTTTAGTGGCATAAACTCTTGGATACTTCAGACACCTGCAACCAGCTGTAATCATAGTTTTTAATAACATAGGACTGCTGCAATCCAGGCCTATTGTCAACAGGTAGCCATCTCCAGTTCAACCAAAGTACAAGACTTTGAACCCTTCCCTACTGCAAATATGTCCTATTTGGCTGAATTGTTGGTTGAGGAAAGAACTTTACTTCTTGGTCTGTAGATAGGTATCTACTAGAAAATCTGATAAGCCAGCTAGTCTTCATTTTGGAGAGGCGACTGAGCATATTTCCTTAGAAGATGATCAGTTTAAGCAACATTCCTTTAAACTGCCTGGGTTTAAACCCACAGACCTGAAAACTACATTATCTTCCTTGACTGCACTGTGAACTTCTCAACTGTACCTGAGTAAGTTATATTTCTTGATACTGCTCATTTTTGACAGAGTGCTAGAAAATACAGTCTTCTCACCTGGGTTTTGGTTTTGAACAAAATCAGAATTCGAGGTCAAGTTTTGCCCTCAGCGTTTTTTATATGCAGTTGAGTTCATGCTTCTACATAGATTCACCTTGGAAAAGAAAACGGCCTTCAGAATTCTGAGTAGAATTTGAGGGGTGAAAAACTAGTCTTGTTAAAGGCAAGAAAACTCTCCTACACAACTCTTTACTAAGGAGTCGACTCATAATAGCCATCTAGAACTTAGAAAATATAGGAAACAAAATACTTGAATAATTAGAGTTTCCAATTATTGGTTACTGACTAGAAATTAGCAATGCTATTAAAATGCCACTTGGTTTTCCATGAAAGATTGGCATATTTAAAAAAAAAATAGATTCCTTTTATTTTGTGTTAAGGATTATGACAGAGTTGTGTTATTTACTACCCCAGTTATTCAGAAGTACAAATTATATTTTAAGTATTAACACAACCCCCAGAATATTATAAATTTTAGTTCAAAGGATTGTGTACCATAAAATTCAAAGCCAAAATTGCTTTGCTTGTAATTTTCCTGTTTTAAAAATATCAAGCCATCCAAATGAATAAACCCAGTCCTATGCAATCTATGAGACCAGCTGGCACAGGTATGCAAACAAATGAAGAACAGAGAGCAAAAGTTGATAATTTGAACCAAATTTAATTAATTACTGAATAATTAACCCTGATACTAATAGTATCAATACCAAAAGACTCTTCTGCTCTCTTTGTAACAGACTGTAAATTCTGGGGTTTTGTAGAAGATGGGTTTGTGCCATATAGTTTGGAGTGTTCTCAAGGTCAGCGTGTTTGGCTTCAGTTTTGCGATATGAAAACGGAAAAATTTGCAGAATTTGCAATCTCATTCAATTTTCAGTTCAGATCACATCTTCCAGAGGCTCTGCGTGTTCAGATCCACCAAGTTTTTGGCTGTAATCTATATGCAATTAGAAAGCAAGCAAGTGAAAAAACAGTCTGTAACCTAGCTGCATGAGGTTTCCCAAAAGAGTTTCCAGACTTTTAAGGGAAAATCCACTTCATCAACATAGCAAATCTTTTCAAAATCTCTTTTTTTTTTTTCAAAAGATGAGAAAAAAAGAGTGTTGCTGCGTCATGGACAGGATGCTGAACAAAGATGTTTTAGTGGTGATAGTGGTATATATCTCCCACCGTATCTATTTAGTAGTTATGCTTAGGTAGCAATAAAAATGAAGGATGATCACCATTGATTACGGGATGAAGGCCAGACTGGTGTCTGAGCAGTTGGAGTAACCTGAACTCTGTAGACTGCTGGATGCTCCTCTGTGGCACAGAGTACAAGCTATGGATTTAATGGAAGGAATTACTATAAATAACATCTCTTCTCCATCTCAGGCTGAATAAGTGCAGCCACCACAGCAAACCAGTACTATATCCCACTTGAAAATGCTGACTGTGACAAGATAAATATTGCAAATTACTTGAGGTATCTTTTTAAGGGTTTGTAGTTCCAGCTTATTTGGCATTGACAAAATTAGACACATACACACAAAAATGTTATATTCACTTTCATATCTGATTTTAATAGAAAATAAGGGTCACTGAATCTGCATTACATTCTTTCCCAAATGCTCTCCATATCTCTTTCCCTTGCATAAGGAAGATTTTACTTCTGTTGTTATCAGATTCAAAGATACTCAATACAGACTTGAGGAGTACCTGGCTTAGTTTTGCTGTATCATCTACTACACTAATCAGTTTGAAGTCATGTCTTCTTTAGTTAATTAAAATGTGTATGTATTGCTATCAAAGGACTTTTTCAGTCTATGAGCAAATTCTGACTGGGGCATCTGTGTACTTATGCAGTTCCACTAACACTGGGAAAGATACACAAAGGAAAAATAGGTATTTCTCCAGAGAAATCTGTGTCTCTTAAATAATGTCAATTTCTTTTTACACAATTTAAGCTACATGTTAGTCAGAGTTTAGCCCGCAGAAAATTGTTATGAATTTAAGAAAAAATGTTGTGATGTCATTTCTGCACCCTGAAGTTCTAGGGACATCTACCTTCATGTCTCCCTTTTTCACCTGAGCATTAGGAGTACAGAGGAGTTTTAAAAGTCTCAGCAAATGACCTGTTTATTAATAATAGAGACTTCTTAGGCTTATGGAGAAAGTCACAGGCCTTTAGTTAACTGCAGCATTATGATTAAGCCTCCAGAATATGAAAGTTGAAGTGCAGCGTTGGTATAATTGAGCTACTGGCTAAAGACTTGATATTAATCCAAGATGTTTCACCTGCCAAGGGCCAAGAGCATATCTAAAGACACATTTCAATCTCATCCCACAGCAAGACACAAAAAAATAATGTGTCTCATAAAGTCATATAATGTGAGGCTGAATACTGTAACTGGCTGCATGTTCCTTCCTTCACTCATACTTCAGTTACGTAATCAATAATAAAATGTTTAAATCAATAATTTTGGAGCTGTGAGCACAAAGCCAACACCAGGGGAGGAGGTTCTGCAGGCTGTGCAGTGCCAGAGATGCATTTTTGTAATAGTTGTGTCCTGCATTTAGTGCATGAATTTATAGATCAGCACATCTTAAGAGAAAATCCACAGGATTTTCCCATGCACCAATATCCCTTTTCTACTCCTTTGGATTCAACTGCTTTTGTGCCTTGACTTGAATCCTTTCATAGGGCATGAATCTGCTCAAGGGAAAAAAATACATCCAACTTCACAAAGATACTTCAATCTAGAAATAATTCAGAGAGAGCTGGGCTCTCGAAGCTCTCCCAGCTCAGTGCTCTTCCCTTTCCCTATCCTGATTTCCACACACACAGCATTGAAACGACTTGCAAATGAAAGCAGTTGCAAAGGAGAGGGGCAGAGTCTGTACAAACCGAGCTGGGTGAGGACAGTTTGAAGCAAAGGGCTGAGAGGTCAGTCCCTGCCCCAACATCATCCCTGGGCTGGCTGCAGCCCCCGGGGTCCAGGTGAGGAAAGAGGCTGCAGCCCCCACACAGCTTTTCACCAGCCCCGATCCGAGGGAGCAGCTCCTTTGTCAACCACGACATGAGTCAGACTGCTGCTGAAGAAAATCATTTTGTTTACAGCAACGGGAAGGGAATTGCTAGGGCAATTAAAATAATTTCTTGTTTCATAATACAAGCCATACCAAGAATGCCTGTTAACTGCATTTCAGTGTCAGGTACTTAAAAAACAAACAAACAATCAATCAGGAAAAGTAGGTTCTCATTTCACAGAGGATTGTTAGTAAAAAGCAATCTTTATTTTAATGCCCTCAAATCTTCCATGCTGCTGTGCCTGGCGGGCATCCAGTCCACAGAATTCTTGTTCCCTGGAGGCAGTGGGTGGACCAGGATACCTACAGGGGCTACTGCCCTTTGCTGCCTACCTGAGGTTTTACCTGTTGCTGAAGGCCGCGAATCAGGGGGTGTGCAGGTATTTGTGAAAGAAAAGAGGAGGGGGAAACATGAGCCTGTCACCCACTTCTCCTTATCAAGGCAGTTGTTGGCAGGGAACTCTCAAACCTCCCGTGGACGTGATGCTGCAGGTGCCCAGGGCCAGCCTGGCTCCAGTAAAGCGCATCCATTTCAAGGTTTCTTCATGGATTTCACCACCAAACACAAGATTTGCAATAGTGATGTCTCAGGTAAGGCCTGACTGGCTCAAGAAGGGGAGATTTGTTTTGTTTTGTTTCAATTTTTTGAATTTTCCTACTGTGTGTCTGCATGGCAGAGCTGAAGCCCAAATACATTCCACCTGCTGATAGCACCTGCCAAGTCCAGAAAGAATACCAAAATACTGATACGATCCATCACAGTTAATATTTCTCAAGACCCAAATACTTACAGGGAATTTTCCAAGCAATTGTTTGGGAAGGAATAATAATCCTCCTTTCTCACATGCACACACAAATGTACAGCTCCATGCAGGAATTCTGAAGAGCCACATTAAATAATGTATGTGGTGCTCGTGGACATTTTGCAGCAGGGAGAAGTGAAATCCACAGTATTACATATGTCATTATTTGTTCAGCCCTACTGCTTGTTAACTGTTTAGAGAAGTAAAGCAATCTCCCACAAAACTCTTTGATGTGTCCTGGGTTGAATTTCTGAAGAAATACAGTATCCTTTGGGGTGGAGTGGCACAGCAGGAAGACACCTTCATCCTGGCAGATTCCTATACTGAACAGATCTGATTCATCTGCAGTTCTGAGTAAAGAGACAGGTAGGTTTTGCTGTGGTTTTTTCCAGGAAATGATAACAACTCATAGACGTGCTGATAACTAACATTTATCAGTTGCAGGGAATTGTGATGAATTCTCTACCACTGAAAATACTTAAATCAAAACCAGATTTTTTTTTCCTCCTGAAGATTCATTGCAATTCAAACAAGAATCTATTCAAAGCCCTCAAACATATGTTACTACAGGAATCCTAAACAGATTACCACGATGGCCTTTTGCTGTAATTGTTTGTAACATCAAGACTTCATAGGGAAAGAACACCCTGCCATGGGCACAATGTCAGGAGCAAAGGCTGGTCTGTGTCTGAGGGGGTTTTCAGTGTAACACTGAGATAAGGAGCACAAAAAGGATACAAGAAAAGAGGACAAACTGAGCTACACAATAATACCAGGCCGAAATCCTGACTCTGTAGATGCTTTTAAGACGCTGTCAACCTTTGAAGGTTCGGGAAGTTTTAAATACTTGGTGGATAAAATATATCAATATTAACTCCGCAGTGTTTTCTCTCGGGGGGGAGGGGGAAGAAAAAAGTTACTATTATATAGTAACTTTCCAATTCAGTCCAGACTGGCTATACCAGTCAAACATTTCAAGACAGCAGCAGCTGTAGAATTCCTGTTTTCTTTTGAACCAATACAGACTGACACCAGAATTGTGTTAGATCGCACAGTCGTGGTAGGGCCAGCTCTGGACAACACTTGGAACAAATATCCACAGACTCTTTGGTCTTCTTCCAGGACTCTTTGGTCCTGGAACCCAGGCCCTTCTTGGTTTCCTTAGAAGAAGACTTTAGCCGTGGTGGAAGACTGCTAACAACTATCCATACATGCATTTCTTGTGTCCTGTCAGGTTAATTATAAAAAAATCCCACAATATCCCTATGAATCTGCAGAATATGTATTATATCTGTTCTAAAGAAGATGAAACTAAATTAGATGTTAGCTTATGTTCTCAGATGTAAATTATGTAGCAGGATTTCAATTTAACTACCAAAATATTGGATATAACTGAATCTAAAGAAAATAAAATAGTTTAAATGAAACATATCCCCCAGTATTATTTTTTATTTATAAATCATTATGCAACCATGAATCCCTGAAACTAGTTTTAATTGATAAATATTGCATAAGATCAGTCTCAAATCTGTTTTTTAAAGATGATTTGCATTTTAAAATGGACTCTATAGTGCAGGCTTATTTATAATAAATATTTAAGCAGACATATATCTTCAAGAATTAAATATCATTAATGGTAATTGAAAGGACACAGCTTGTGAAATGTATTTGGAAATATTTTCCATATGGTAAAAACATCAGGCAGAGGAAAGAGGGTGATGATACCCAGGCTAGAACACTGCAGCCTGAATTCCCAGTATTTTATCAAGAAGGTTGGTCACATTATAGTATTTAATTAGGTTTTTTGGTGATCAGTATTGCACCTGTTACCCTGCAACTGGGGCAAATCCAAAGAGTTTCCCCAGACCTCACATCCAGCTCCCCACCTGGTAAAAAAACACCTGGAGTTGTTTGTTCCTGCACCTCTGGGTCTCACAGGTGCAGCTCTAACCCAGGAAAGCCTGGATTTACCTATTTGACTATGTGGATATGTATAGGGAGAAGTTAACTTGTTAAAAGACACCCATAGCTCTTGTTCCAGGCTTGGAAAGCATTTGGGGATCATTTAATTCATCCCTTTATTTCCCATTGCAGATCTGACTGTTTTTAAGTGCTGTTGGAGCCCTATGGCCTTTTGTAGCTCTCTGAGTACAAATTCTCTCCAATAATAAAAGAGGCAATTAACAAATGGCGAAGGAAATATTCCATCATGGGAAATATAATTCTACATATATATTAGCGAAAAAAAAGGGAACAGAAATCTGATCTTGACTGTGGTCACCTAAGTTAATAATATCATTTCCATACATAGCACTAATTACTCGCTTCATATAGTTGCTGGATTGATGCCTACAACCAAAGGAAAGATTTAAATTGAAAGGAGTTGTGGGAAGAAAAAATAGTAGAGGGAAAAGAAACACTGTGTATTCTTTCCTCAAATATTTATTGCTTTCCTTCATTTCTTCTTCCCTTTTTCCTTCACTCATTCTGTATTTAGGTTTTCCTTCTTACAGTCACCAATCTAATCCACTATTTTTGTAATTCTTATCTTTAAAATATGGAATTTTCTTTCTATTTACACCAAACAACTGGAACGAGAGGGAGAAAAAAAGGTTTATTTGCCTCAAAGGGCAGCATTGCTGTGAGGAAATGACTGTGTAAAAATGAAATCCTCTCACACAACAAAATTAATGCTTTCTGCACGAGGGGACACCCAAGTTATCATTTTGGAGAGCAATATACTGCTTCGCTGGCTGTTTGCAGGAGAAAGCTGGTGTGGCTGAAAGAGCAAGAGCAGACCTTTGCTTCATCTTGTGGCCTCATTAACAGGGCCACCTGTCCGGCCGCATGGGGTGACATTGGCTGCTGACCCAGTGAAAGGCTCTGACAGTGCCACCACCACATGGGGAAGAGGGAACAGCAGGACCAGAGAAGATCACAAAATCACAGGTTCACAGAGTGTCCTGGGTTGGAAGGAACCCAAAAGTATCATCAAGTCCAACTCCTGGTCCAGCCCCATCCCCAAGACTCACACCCTGTGCCTGGGAGTATTTTCCAAACCTTTCTTGAGCTCTGTCAGGCTTGGTGCTGTGGCCACTGCCCTGGGGAGCCTGTTCAGTGCCCAGCCACCCAATGGGGGAAGAACCTTTTTCCAATATCCAACCTAAACCTGCCCTGACACAGCTTCAGGCCGTTCCCTCGGCTCCTGTCACTGTCACCACAGAGCAGAGATCAATGCCTGCCCCTCCTCTTCCCCTCACCAGGAAGTTGTGACTGCAGTGAGGTCTCCCCTCAGCCTCCTCCAGGCTGAACAGACCAAGTGCCCCCAGCTGCTCCTCACACGGCCTCCCCTCAAGGCCCTTCACCATCCTCACTGCCCTCCTTTGGACACTCTCCAAAAGCTTCATGTCTTTTTTTATATTGTGGCGCCCAAAACTGCCCCCAGCACTCGAGGGGAGGCTGCCCCAGCCCAGAGCAGAGCGGGACAATCCCTCCCTGGCCCGGCTGGCGATGCTGTGCCTGATGCCCACAGGACAGGGATGTCCCTCCTGGCTGCCAGGGCACTGCTGACTCACATTCAACTGGCCATCGACCAGGACCCCTTTCTGTGGTACTGCCCTGCAGCCTCTCTTTCCCCATTTGTACGATGCTGGACTGGACACGGCTCCTGGTGGTGGAGGCCAAGAAGGGACCCAGGGGATGGGGGGACTGAGCAACTTCCAAGGCATGAGATGGCTTGATGTCACCAGAGATGTGATCCCTTTCTTCTAAGAGGAGAGGGATGCAGACGATGGACCTCGACACCGATCTTCAATCCCTGGTCTGATTTAATCTGTGTTTACTGCCTGTGATGACAGACAGGATGCAAAATCTCAACTTCCCTCAGAGACTATGATAAAACTGAAAGGTCTGGCAGGCAGTCACACTGCATTTTAACTGGTAAACCAAAGCTCTTTATATAGAAACCATTAAAACCATAAACATGAAACTCCACAGCACTGTTTTTAGAGTCACCTTTCAGAGGGAGCAACAATCTAAAGTTAAACCTTTTTGTAAGGAGGAGTTTTATGACTCCTGGACTTCCATCTGTCTAGTTTATCCCCAGAAAGGTAAAAAAGGATCTGAACATGGTCTGTAAATACCTCTGATAGCAAAGGGCTTTTTAAACTAATGGAATAGGGTAGAGCAAGATCCAACATCTGGCAACTATGCTAACTGCATTCAGGAGCAAAGGCATGCATTCCTAGCAACCAAGATCTCCAACCAAATCACTTGCTCAAGGGTACACTGGATTCCTTCTCAGGTGAAGCCTTGAAACTGAACCTGTGTACCCTACCAAGGATTAGAGGCTCAACAGAGAAACCAGTTTGACAAAAATCTATGGTTTTTGTCAGGCAAGATGATCCTAAATAGTCATTTCCGGCATTAAAATTATATGCATTCAATTCCAGTGGCATACAGGGAGGAGAATTTAATTTAAAAATTCTTCAATGAAGTGTCTCTCTTTTATTCTGTCTCTCAAAACATGCCTGTTCAGGAAGAAAGGTGGTATGGCCACAGTGGATTTATTGTTCACTGGGTGAAAATTCCTCTTCTTGTGTTCTCCAGAACACTTAATAGCTGTTGAGGCCCCATACTTTTACCAGAATATTCAATTCAGAGAAAAAAAAAATTGAAAGAATAATAATAAATATGTGTGAGATTTTTTGATGTTGGGTAAAAATAGCTCAGGTCAACATTAAAGTGTTCACTTTCCCTGTCCTCTCACAAAAATACTCACTGATTTTTGAGGTCATGTGCAAATATCTGTGGCTTGAACCTCAGGCTCTAATAGACAAATTCCACAATTCATGTGGAAGAGTAATTTCTGAGATATTTCAAACTCCTGGGAGCACTCTGAAAAGTCCTGGAACTAAAACTGTTTTCATAGCCTGCCATTAGAAATCATCACATTTTCTTAAAGACAAAGATGCAGTCCCAAATATGGATCAGTTTTTCTCCAGGTTGCTATGACTTCTAGCAACTCCATAAGCAACCATGCACTATCTTTTCCAATATCTTAGGTTTGTGTGCTGGATTCTTTGTGCAATAGGCTCCCGTGCTTTGGGAGAGTCCAACACCATCGGTATCTCACATACCAGTTACGTGGGTGTTGTGGTAAATGGTTTACACTAGAATTAATCATCTATAAAGATATCTAGGTTGTATTACATAGATAAAAGCAGCCTTATAGCACTGATATCCCTATATCATTATGACAGATTAATTTAGAACGCAGATGGAAGTTTTTAGTCAGGGTTACAAGAAGCTTCTGTAAGTGTGACCAGCACAGAGATATGTGGAGCCTGAAAAGCATGGCACATAAACAAAATCTACCTTTTCCTGCTCTTCTTCATCATCCTTTTGCTGCTTTAGGATTTAACTTCTTCAGGAATGGATTAAAATTTCAGTGACACCCCTGTGGATCGGAGGACGCTAAACACGTGTGTGCAGTGTGGTCACTTTACAAGCTGCAATCCTCCACATGGCAAGGAATCCCACCACAGCCATTTTCAATTTTGCAAGCTGCTCTTCCTGCAGATGTACCTGGGCTGGGGAGGACAGAAGTCCATGTGCACACAAAGTTTTCCATCGGCTCTCTCCTGAAGAGAGCTCATTCACTGAGCAGCCCATACACCTGGTTATCGTGTTTCAGGCAGCCCAAGCCCACAGTTTATTCCACTTTGGACTGCAAATTGTGAAAACCACAGTCAGCATTCCGAGCAGCAGCTCAGCACTAAGCCTCACATTCACCGTCCTGCAGAACGGAGCGCTAATTATTCCTAGGGAATAATAACTTTCACATGAAGTAATACATTGACTGTCCTCCAAAATCTAGCTTGGAATTTAAGAGATTATGAATAGTGCCAACAAAACTACTCCAGGGCAAAACAACCCTAAATCTTCAAGTTTAGACAAGAGTTTTACTATAAACAAACAAAAGTGTGATATTGTTAAAATTGGTCTTTGAAACTGTCAGTGGGCGATCCACCTTTTTTTTTTTTATTTTTTCATGAAACCCTTCAAACAGGAGGGGAACCTTTACCTTCATATGGCAAAGTTAACTCTCAAACATTACCCAGGGAGCATTTCATAAAACATGTTGTGATATACACTCTCTTTTGCAGAGATATCGAAACAATCACTGAAAGCTCTTTTTTGTAATTACCACTTAAGGCTTAAGGATGTCCTCGAGGCCAAAGAGATTTGGCTACAGGGAACTCAGAATTTCATTCCATCTTTCACTGGGTTGCCTTTGAACAAACCATTCCTTTGGTCACCAAAGCCAAGCTTTCACTTTTTGAGGACAAATAATTTTAACATAGAGGGTATTCTTCCCCCATGCTCTCTATAGCGGGAAGGAATACTTAAGAAACTTTAAGGAACACTTTGTTTATACCAAAAAGCTCACAAAAATTCTCTTTCCACAAGTCTTCCATGTAGGAAACACCTGATGCTGATAGCTGAGAATCTGAAACACCTGGTACTACAGCTGCCAAAACAAAATGCAGAATATAAATATATCTATCTATCTATATTTTTTTAAGATACAGAGGTTGCTCAATTTCCTGGTTGTGTATAGATAAAAATAGGCTGAGAAAGGAAGGAACACAACAACTTCTGAACCTTGATGTGATCTTCTGTTTTGTGCTCGAGAAATTATGAGAAGCTCAGAGATGTTCACACAATCACAATGAGTTGCAATCACCACTCAGTTCCTTTGAAAATACAAATTTTCCTGTGGCACTGCTGTGTCTCACTGACTCAGACTGTCTCAGCTATGGGCATCTGCAAATAACCAGCAAGTGAAATGATGCTGCAGTCTAGAAAACATCACCTCCTTGTCACAGAAGGATGCTCCAAGATGCCACCATCTCCAGTTTCAGCTGGTTTTCTCATGAAGCTGCCGTCACTTTTAAGTTCTAAGATGCTGAACTTGGCAGTTATGACTCATAGTTCAGCTACGATATTTGACTACTTCAAAATAAATGTGCTTTAGCTATTTTACCTTGAGATTACTCAGAAATTTCTTCAGTAGAAACAGTAGCTTCACTTTTCCACCTCATCTCTTACAAGAAGACAATTTTTTCAAGCCTCACTTAAGATCAAGACAAGCAAATCACAAAATAAGTGTCTCAATGCTGCAAAGATTCATGTATTTCATTGCACACATGGAGGCTGTTCCACTGACATCCACGAAACTGCATCACTGCACATGTAATTCTTTTGTAGGAGAGAGAGGCACAAGGAATTTGATTTCCAAAGGAGTTCAACACATGTAGCTCTCACTGACCCAAATAGCTCTGGTCATGGGACTATTGGGTAGGTACCAGTCCAAAAATCTGGAAGTCTTGACCCAAAGAGTTAATTTTAAAAGCTGTGATTTTGCATGAAAGCTACACCTTAATACACCAACCTGGAAAGGCAGCACTCTACATAACCATCAGTAGAAGGATGCTTGGATTCAGGCCCTCAGATGATATAAAATGTGGGTATTTGACTGGACATGTTGAAAGTACAGCCCTGCAGAAAAAGGTGTGGGGAGTTCTGTTTCTAAAAAAACAGTAGTAATAATAATAATAATAA
>VYZQ01056299.1:58363-71422 GCA_013400655.1 Mystacornis crossleyi
ATAATAGTCAAAAGATCTCTCTCAGCAATAGGACACAGCTTTCCAAATAAAGAGCAGTTTACCTACAGAAATCTCGGGGTCAGCTGGTGCCTGTTGCTGTAAGCTGTGTTACCAGGGAAGAGACAAGGTCTGATTCCAGCCTCAGGATACAGAGGAATGCCAGGGGATGACCAAAACCTGTCAGATTTCCCTGGCATTCAGAGTATGTGGATCAGGCTGATGTCAGATTCCGTACCAGGAGCAACGTGTCATTACTGCAGCTCAGAAAAACAGAGAAAAAAATAGAGAGCTACAACCTGATGGTTGGAAAGGAGCAATTCCACATAACATTTTTCTTTTGAAAGAATATTACCAAGCAATTTGTTTCACTATTTTTCTTTAACCGTGAGTTTTTCTAAAGGAAAAAAAATCTGTCTCTCCATGACTACTCAAAAAGCACGTAAGGCCTCTCAGGGAAGCAGGACCTACATGCTGTATGTGTCTTGAGTTTGTCTGGCATTCCTAGATACCCTGAAGTGAGAATCGGTTTATCAGTTTCATTGCATATTTTAAAAGGTATTATGAAACAATCTTCTATCATCCTAACTTACTTGTAAAGTAGCTTCCGGGAAAGTCTTTTAGACTGAACACTTAATTTCCAGATACCCCTGTCTAAAATTTCTCTACTCCTCAGTGACTGCGAGTGCAATTTTTTGCTTTATGGATGTCCAAACCTTTTTGATTTTCCACAACTATTCATGTGTATACATCACTCAGGAACATATATGAACTTTCTTTACTTATTCACCTTTTTCTGAACCCTAGGAATACTTTGTGGACCATGAAGCATTCACAGAAAAATTGCTGAAAACTGTAGCACTGGAGGAAAGAGTCGTAGCTTAAGACATCTCCCACCAGAAAAGTGATAAAGACGTTTTTTCAGGAATTAAAGTGGAAATTTTCCACATTCAAGTTTTGTGGTTTAATAAAATTTCCTCCTTCTTTATTATTTCTGTTAATTCGCACCTACATTCCTACTGACAAAGCAGCAAAGTCAAAGACATGATGAATTTTTCTCCTTTTTTAATATAAGGTTAAGAACNCTTGTCCTTTTGCTTTTCCCTTCTCCTTCCTTCCTTCCTTCCTTCCTTCCTTCCTTCTTGTCCTAATCCATTTTGCAAGATCACAAATCATGGCTGTGGAAAATGACTCCAAGATCATTAGCAAATTATTAGGACATCCTAAATGGAATACTCTAAGTAACCAGCTCTTCCCCTTCCCTTCTTCATGAGGCACTTGTATACACATAATATCAGAAGGACATTCAAAGCACAGTAACCAAAATTATCTCCAACAGCTACAACAGATATATTTTCCTATTTTAAAAAAATCAAAATAGAATTTTTCATAATTATTTCCCCTTGAGAATGTAATCAAAGTGACACATTACTATAGGATATATCCTTTCTTGATCATAACTATAATATAGATTTTCAGAATTCATTCTTTAAAAAGAAAAAAGTTGTGTATTATATTCTATTGTTACATCATTCTACTTTTTGGCATATTTTTAATCTTGTCTGTTTATGAATGTTTTGCAGGCCAAATGAAATTTTAAAATGAGCATTGAGTTTTTTNTCCATGACTACTCAAAAAGCACGTAAGGCCTCTCAGGGAAGCAGGACCTACATGCTGTATGTGTCTTGAGTTTGTCTGGCATTCCTAGATACCCTGAAGTGAGAATCGGTTTATCAGTTTCATTGCATATTTTAAAAGGTATTATGAAACAATCTTCTATCATCCTAACTTACTTGTAAAGTAGCTTCCGGGAAAGTCTTTTAGACTGAACACTTAATTTCCAGATACCCCTGTCTAAAATTTCTCTACTCCTCAGTGACTGCGAGTGCAATTTTTTGCTTTATGGATGTCCAAACCTTTTTGATTTTCCACAACTATTCATGTGTATACATCACTCAGGAACATATATGAACTTTCTTTACTTATTCACCTTTTTCTGAACCCTAGGAATACTTTGTGGACCATGAAGCATTCACAGAAAAATTGCTGAAAACTGTAGCACTGGAGGAAAGAGTCGTAGCTTAAGACATCTCCCACCAGAAAAGTGATAAAGACGTTTTTTCAGGAATTAAAGTGGAAATTTTCCACATTCAAGTTTTGTGGTTTAATAAAATTTCCTCCTTCTTTATTATTTCTGTTAATTCGCACCTACATTCCTACTGACAAAGCAGCAAAGTCAAAGACATGATGAATTTTTCTCCTTTTTTAATATAAGGTTAAGAACAACCAATGTCCTGAGCATTTCAATAGCTGAAAACTGGACTTACCACACTATTATCCCATCTACTCTCATCACCAGAATCCAATTAATTAAGAAAATCCTCCCTTGGGAGAGCAACACTGATAAATACAAAGTGACTTTTCACAGACAAGGGAAGACTCAGCCTCTCTTAACCCCTTGCTCAGCTTTGGAAGGCAGAACCCAATCACTGGTGGATAGATTTTGGGTTTTCCCATGATGGTGGAAATGAGCAGACAAACAAACAATAAGTTGCATATTAGTCCTCTGGTCTTACTTGGTGGGTCTTATCAGGAAAATACCTAAAACCTACACCTGTATTTTTGCAGACCCACTGTCTCCTGATGGAGCATTGGAAAGGTAAAGCAGTGTGTAATAGACTGTTACCATGTTGGATATATACTGTTAAAGAAACACTGTGTTGTCTTTTTCTTTTTCTTTTTCTNAAAATCAAAATAGAATTTTTCATAATTATTTCCCCTTGAGAATGTAATCAAAGTGACACATTACTATAGGATATATCCTTTCTTGATCATAACTATAATATAGATTTTCAGAATTCATTCTTTAAAAAGAAAAAAGTTGTGTATTATATTCTATTGTTACATCATTCTACTTTTTGGCATATTTTTAATCTTGTCTGTTTATGAATGTTTTGCAGGCCAAATGAAATTTTAAAATGAGCATTGAGTTTTTTAAAAATACTATGTTTCAGAATGCTGTTTTGTAGGAAATTGTGGAATGAAAAGTTTGCAATTACTGATTTTTCTGTGGAATTGCAATGCAATTCCAAGTTTGAACAAGCATACCTGCTTCATCTGGGAAGGAGAGACTGATGCTATCAGGGATCCCTGGTAAACTGAGTTGGCTTTGAACTGATGACATAGTAATGAAGGTTTTAAATTCCTAAGCCATCCAACTGTCTATTAACAGCTCTTTAAACTTACTGCATACACACTGATACCAATCTGCTTATTACTGCAGAAATTCTAAACATAAACATTATTATGAAATCTTGTTTTAGCCACCAAGAACAGAGAGAGAATGAAACACTAGACAGCTTTTCTTTGTCTTTTATTCCATGTGTGAGATTGGAGTTAGACATAACAGCCCTTTAACACACTCTGGGAGAAAAATAAGCCCTTATAGGACAAAATGACCAACATTATTCAAACAATTTGGCCTGAAAGGTCTTAGGAAAAAGTAGCTGCAACAGAGGGAGGGAGAGATATCGCAGCTGAGGAATATAAAGTACAGAAAAGTGTGGCAAGGACACAGATGTGTGCTTTTGTCAAGAAATGGCTTCTTTTTTAGAAGGTTAATTAATGGGATAATGCTTTTATAGTGCATGTTGGCTCCATCAGCCAGGCAAGGGTTGCCCAAGTGGACAACCTCTTCATACTGTGGGAAAGAAGGCAAACCCCCGTGACTATAAACGATTTTGCACCATTAGGTGTTCCTTTCGGGCTCTTCTTCCTGCTTTGTCTGAAGCAAAGGACAATTACACCGTTTGTGTGGAACACATGCCCGCTTCCCCTGGTTTGTTCAGACCGCTAAACGTGGCTGCCTTCCCTCTTTCAGGTTTTCTCTCTGGACTGATTGTGCTCTGCAGCCTGATTTCCACTTGAATCCACTCAGGACTAGGATGCTGAAACATGATTGTTTCCACTCTTGGAGGCTGCTGGGTTTAGTGCCACACACTGCCTTAATGAGCTTCACCCCGAGCACGCGACCCAGCTGGCAGTGAAAAACAGGAAGCGTTTTGGCACACGTTTTCCCTTTGTGGGGTGAGAGAGGAAGCAGACGCGAGCCCTGGCTAACAGGGACACAATTAAAATGGAAACAGAGAGCTGCCTTGCCCTCAGTGCAGCACGAGATGAACCCTAGGTCACCCCTTTAGGCTGCGTCCCTGGCAAGACCCCGGGGTTGGATTGGAGACATGCGAGGAACATCCTCTTTAAAACTCGCGTGCAAGTGGTCTCCAGGGGCCTGAGCCAGCAAAGTCGAGGGGAAGTCCGTCTCCCCATTCCCACAAAATCTGGATCAAGTCCTATCTCGTCCCTTCTCACTAGAAGAGGTAAGAAGTGCTCATATTCCTTAATAGCAAGGAGCCTTTCAATTAATTAGCTCGAAAAGTTTGTTAGGTGAAGATCACTGCCATATTTGGTGCACCAAGAGTCTTCTAGCACTTAGAGCATTAAAGAAATAGTGGCATCTGTATTTACACTGAGGCACCTGTATTGTGTAATTTACAAGTACAGATATTCTGGACTTGAAAAAACAAGGTGTCTTTTGATGGTAACTTCCCCAAGTGGTCCCATTTCAGCTGTAGACAAACACAGGATTTCATTCTCCCAGCTGTCTTGGTACTTCCCAAGTCCTTCTCATAGTTGTGTCCAAGAGCCCTTATTGTTAATTCATCTTCATCCTTACTTCATGTCTTCGTTTGGGTATTTTGTAATAGCAGCAAGCAGAGAGGAAAGGGCGAAGGGGTGGGGAAAACACTCACCTTCCTTTCTTTCACTGGTAAATAACATACAAAGCAACTTGGAAGCTATGTGGTTGTAAGGAAAAAATGTGATCCCATTCCACACCTCGGGACATTTTTTCCTAATGTAAACTTAGCAAAGGTGCATGAGAGAACATTTTAGCATGAAAGCATTAATCCATGTTTCATTATGTTTGTCAGAACAGGATTCATGAGGATAAAATCTGTGCTGAACAGGGGCACTTTCCTGTAACTCAAGTATGACATTTCTGAAAGATAGCAAGGTGAAATTTTTATCATCTTCATTAAAAGCCAAATCCTTCAGTCCTTAACAGTGGCCAAGCAAAATTTCTGAGCAAGTGCTAGAGGGGCCCTTAGAAAAGATAGCAAAATGTGAACTGATATTGGTGTTCAGCACAGTCAGGCTGTCCTCTCTTTCTTTTTCAAAAGGACACACTTTTTGTCACCACGTCATGGACAGTGCCTACCTAAAGTGGTGTCATTCCTGTAGCAAATTATTCCCACTTAGTGAGCAGAATCTGCATAATGAGATGTGATGGCTTTTCCTGAGATGCAGAGGAAGAAGTAATTAAAAAAATCCCACTGGGTAATGCTCATCAGCTTCTACACATTTTTCGGATGAACTGCTAAATTTTGTGGAAAACTTCACCCCCCTCATCCCAGGGATCAGCCTTCATCTGCTCTACATGCAAGGGCTGAGCACTCATTAAAAACTGTTTAGTGCTTTCTCAGTGTAAATAAAAGAAAAAAGCTTTTTTTTACAGTAAAGGCCTTTCTCACCTGTAGAACGTCAAGTAATTTACAAAGAAGTCAATATCTCCATCTTGCAGATGGGAAAGCAGAAGATCAAAGATGAGCTAGTCAACCCATGGTCATGCAGAAACAAAGCCTGGAGAGCCCTAAAATCTTGACGCCTAAAATAGAGACTGCATTCACAAACCCAGATGCAGAAGCGACATTTTGGGGAATAAAATCCCGCTGTGTTTTCAATACTGTAGCAACAATCTCCTTAAAAAGAAAATTACTGATTGATACAAAATCAGGCAGCTGGATGAATGGTGGAAAGATGACATTTGATCACCTTAAATGGAAAATACAAGCAATGTAGACAGTCTGCTCATAAGTCATTCGCAGGTATGAGTCTATACAAGCCAGTTTTGCAAGAGTTTGTAGATCTCTTTTATGATTGTGTTTCAGCTTCAAATCTTATTGGCAGGTACCCACAAACTTGTCATCTTTGGAAACCCCAGCTTATGCTAAGCATAGGCCCTTTGACGGCTCTGAAAACTCATGGAATGCAAAAAAAGGGCAGAAAAGAACTGGGAACAGAGAGGAAGCAGAAGGAAAAGCAGAAAGAGTAAAGAAAGAAGAATAAATTTGAGAGGAAGGAAGCAGGAGAACGAAGATTAGGAAAAGGGAAGAGTCACGAGAAGAAATATAGGAGGAGAGATAGGGAAATTTGGTTTTAATTATGTTTATTGTAGTTCTTCATGCACAAAATTACAAAGCGAAAACAACATAAACAGCTCTGCTGCAGGCATGCTAGGAAACAACCCATAAAGCAAGGAAACGTTACACAGGAGCTTGGAGTGACTTACTGCATTATTCACTACGTAGTAATTGCCCAAAAGAAATTAATGAGACTTTTTTCAATTAGTTTGGCGGATAGCTGGAAAGACTTATAGGATTCTTTGCTGTAGATTCTTTACCTAAATAACAGATAAAAGATAACCAGGACCTTTAGAAGCTGGTTGTAAAATAAAAGGTTAGATATGCTCTGTACAGGAGAGGCACCCCTGCCCCAGAGCAGGACCCATCATACCAGGTGGAGGATATGTTAATAAAGTAAGACAAAATCCCTGCTCAGACAACTTGAAGGAAACATTGGAATGAAGAGACAAACTGTGCTGGAACACATGAGAATAAAGATTTTACAGGTCCAAAGCCTGAACCCAAACAAATTCCCAAATCCACCTCTAAAGCTGGTCCAACTTTCAGCTACTTTAACAGTCCAAGAGAGGAGCTTAAGAGGAACAATCAAGCAATTTAGGTGTGACAAGTTTGGCAGGGTAAAGTCATACTCCCCAAAGAGCTGAATTCTCCTCCACACTGATTAAGGCCAACAGGGACCCAAATACCTCAGCATTTCCAACTCTTCTCATTTGTATTCCACATTTAGGGCCTTCCCCCTTATTCCTAAACCCATACTCATTTTGCTCTCTCTCTTCAAAGAAAGAAACTTCAGAAAATCCTTTGACCTGAAGGGCTGAATGGAGAGTACCTCCTATCCATAGCAGATTTCTTTATTTCCCCCTAGAGTTTGGATGATGATCACAAAGATTTTTCTTTTCATTTCCTTATTACCCATTTCTACCTTTGAACTTTTCTAATTTAGAAATCCATGATTCTTCATCTTCTTCATCTCAAATCTCTAGCTGCTGGATCTTCCCCGATAGCAGCTAACAAGGCTGGGATCATTAACCAAACAATCAAGGAGAAAATCTAGATACATGTTAATAGGAGGATATTCTTTCTCGTTATAGCTCTGACAATGTATCTTAAAGCTTCCTGTCAAAATGTCCTTGAAATCTGCTGAGTGTTATCCTTGCCAAACACATTGTCACAAGAATTCTGCCTGTTTCTAACATAAGCCTCTGAGCTGGTTGGTACAATTTCTGGCTAAAAATGTTAGAATCAGGAAACTGTATACCCCAAAACAATGCAGTATTATAACGAAGTGTCTACACTCCCAAAGGATTCATGTGGACAGATCTATCTGCGTGTGACCGTGTCCTGCACGGTGTGACTTGGCACCTTAGCTCTGAGCATCTGGCACAGCTGCAGTGCCAGGAGTGCAGCCCCTTGTCACACCAGTAGTGGTTAATTGGCACAGCAGGCTGGCAGAACTCCGAGCAGCCCGGGACTGCAGGGACGGGCACATTGCACAGCCTTTATCCTGCCAGCTCCTTCTGACACTCATCACACGCTCCTGCCCCACCAGCCAGGCAAACACCACTGGTGCTGCTCTCTGGAACTGTCCATCTTCTCTTATGTCCTTAAGCTGCTCCACTCATGCTGTATTTCTCTCTTAAAGCCTCCTAAGAGAGCAGAAGTGTGTCCATGGAAACCTTCCTTGCTTTGCACTAGTTATGCAGTCTGTTGCTACACTTTTGCATCGAATTTGTTACCGCTGCTTATTCACTTGGACTGAAACAGTAAACTTGTCTGGAGACGTCCTGAATTATTCATAGGCAGCACGTACAAAGATAAGTCAGGGCATGAGATGCACCTCGGTGCTGAAGTAAACGTGGTGTGTGAGAGTGAGCGATGCCTGTGTGGCTTTGTGAGGGAGCTGCTCTCAGCCACTGGGAATGATGAGGGATTGGGTAATGACCATTAAGACCTGAAAGCAAATTTGCCTTTGACAATGGAAGTCGGGGGATGTTTTCTGACACAGCAGCTGCCTTTTCCCCACTTTGATTGCGAACATGACAAAAAGGCATGGAGTCACTCCCAGGTTTGTGTTCCGACTTTCACAGGAGCAGTTTTGTGGGCACATAGGGGCAAGTATATCTGATAGAGCTTAGGCAGCTAATTACTTCATTATGTCTCTCCAGGAAGTAGTTAGATGACAGCATATTGACTGTGGCTCTGGAGCTGCAGCTGGAAAACTATCCATGGAAGTTGGATAAACCAGCCAATTTCAGATCTGTCATCCACCATCAGCTTTGAGCTCATTTTTCACACCATGAAGATGTATTCACTATAAAGTATTTGTGCTTTACAAACAATTTCTACCTTCCTCTGAAGTCTGGTACTGAAAGAGACAGAAGTCAGTGTTTGTGAACTATGAGTGAGCCTGGTTTGAAAGTGCTGGGTCCAGTTCTGATTGCACACCAATCCAGTATGCTTTGTGTGACTTCCATCTCTAGTCTGACTCTGCAGGATCAGAATTGGGCCTGTCTATAAACAATATCACCTAATCAGGTAGTTATGCTTTTCTAAAAAGAAGGTGTACATCTATTACTCCGAGAAAATGGGCGACAAAGTGATTCCATACTGAAAACACTTCTGTAAGCCCTGGATTAAATACTTGCTTAAGCACTCGTGTTCATCCTTGTCCAAAAGGGGAAATTTTTTTTGAAAACACAAAATCTTTGAGATAAGAGAAACTTGGTTCTGACCCAGCTACAGCCATTAGCAGACTTGGGGGGTGTCCTAATTTGAAGATGTAAGTCACAAAAGCAAGGTGCCACATGCCACAGCACACACTAAGGNTTCTAATACTCCTACAGAACATGACTAAATATTCAGCAATGCTTCAAATTAAGTTAATGCCCCACCCGAGCAGATCAGCTCTTCAAACAGCCTGCATTCCTTCATCTGGGAGTGGAAGGAAATCATGAAAAAAAAGTAAATAAAGGAGTGAGATGGAAAGCATTTTTGCTGTGCAATTATCCTGATTTTCAACTTGCACTCCCTGAGAAAAAAGAGGGAAGGGCAACCCTTGAAACGTCCCTTGGTCATGGCAGGGAAAAAGTGCTTGTGGGTCAGTACTACCATCCATACTCATCTTGATCGGTATCTTGCTCTGACAGGCCACTGAATTTAGAGAGAGATCTCAATGCCTTATGTTTCAAAAGCACAGCAGATATGAGTGAGATGCCCCTCACAGCAGGACTTGTGCCCAGCTCTCACTGTGGGCTGGAGCAGAGAGGAGGAAGAGCAATCTGGACACCTTCCCTCCCATTTTGCAGTATAACATTCTTCTTACTCAGCCAGTTTTCCCCCACTCTACTCCATGAGGTAGCACTAAGCTTGAGTTCCTGGCTCATAATGTGATTTTCACACATAACCAACCTGTCTGGGTGGAAGGGTTGGGGAGGAGCGTATTTCCACACATATACTTATTTGAGAGTACACTCATCCACCTCAACGGATCATTTCAGAGTTATTAGGCAAATATCACGATGACACCAGACCTTCCTTCCAAGCCATCTGGAGGGAATAACTCAGAAATTTTGCAAGACTTTTCCTTTCTTCCCACTGCCATGATTTCATTACCGTAAACCAGCCTGCTAGCAGACAAATCAGGGCATTATGCGCCGTGCTGAGCAAAGCCTTGGTGCAGGGTCCATATTTTGCCATTTAGCTCATGACAAAACTCACATATTTATCAGTCATACTTGGGAGCATTGCTGCTCTTCAGCAGAGATTTTTGCCTTCTGAGGAGGTGGTTTGTGTTCCATGTACCCTCTGAATCACATTCTGCCTTTTAGATTTTAGTACGCAAGGATGATACAGCAAATTACACCCCGTAATATGAAAACATAATATTTTTCTAGCAACAGTTCATAATGCTGTGACCAGCTGGTCCAAAACGATTAGCAATGACACATCCTCAGATTCTCAAAGGTGCGCTGGTAATGCAGCTCCTCAGAGTCTCTAATTTCTTGGGTTTAGGATGAAATGAATGGAGCATCTTACATGAAGGCATTCCACTCTGGATCATACAGCAGTGGGAGTTTCAGAAGAGTTGAAACCTTGTTGAATTTAAGCAGCTTACCTTATTTCTGGTGTCCTGTTCTCATGATCAGACAACATCTTTGGTGACATCCCTGTATGCTGATGATATGGGGAGATAGGGTCACCCCTAAATTCTCTACATCCCCAAAAATGAGAGAAATGTGAGCAAGGGAAAGTCCATTGCACAGCATGTGCTGCTAGTTACTTACTTTGACTTGACATTGATGGATGCATTCAAGTATTTACAAGCTGCCTGATGAGATGACTCAGAGAAAGTTTGAAAGAAACAGCACGGCTGACACCCCTGCTTGAAGGGGGAGGAAGTGGGAGGGAAAGATTGCCTTGAGATCAGAGTTTGTGGTTTTTTAAAATGCTGCTGCTTCACAAGCCCACTCTTTGTGCTGGAGTAATTATGTGGGTGTACTAGGAAAAAAAAAGCGAAGCAGCTTGAGAAAGGTCTGGCTGTGGGGAAACCCAAATTTGAAAATCTTGAAGAAGCAGAACATCTCAGTAGTCCTGGGGGAGGACATGCAAGCCACCTTTGCAAGAGCCTAGAGCAGTTATTGGGCCAGTCTTGGGAAGTTTGGGGTGTGGATCAGCCATCCATGGGCAACAAGCCCACCTTTCCATCACCCTGCTGTAAAACTCCTCCCCACTGGGGCTGTCCCCAGTCTGTGGCATTGCACCAGACATGGATCAGCACATTTCTCCCACAACTTGAAGACTGCTTTAGTCGAAGATTTCTCTGACAGGAGTAGGGACTGGAGGGTTAAAAAGCCATTCAGAGCTCTTCCTTCTGCCCCTACAGCGTGTGGCTGGGCCCTGGAGATGTGTCCTGGTACTCACCAGCACCAAGCCCTCTGGCTTGGGGTAAGGCCAGAGCCACGGCAAGGCACAGAACAGCCACTCTGGAGATCGTGTCTGTCATCACTGATTTTTTAATGAGCAGAGAGCAGAAAGAAAGGTGCATCCTGTTCTATGAATTACCATTTTTGAGCTGTTGGGCAGGAAATACCTGCACCAAGCTGGGAAGGCACTCCTGAAAGCCATCACACTTAACTCTTTCCATTTTTCTAACAGTTTGTGCAGGTCACAGAGCAACGGTGTAGAAAAAAACCCCACAGAATCTGGCTTTCTCCATGGTTCCATATGGGAGTGATGTACCTCCACCTGTCCCCATGGCCAGGGCGAGGAAGTGCCCTTGTGAAGCCAGTGGTGCAAGGGAAAACTGTGGTTAAAGTTGGACTTCATCCCCATCCTCAAGACAGTCTTCATGAAGAAATCCTCATCCTATAACCAGCACGGTAAGAAGGACAAATTCCCTGAGTAACCAGCTGGCACAGTTCCCCAGCATGAAGGAAGAGGAGGAAAAAGACCATTTCACCTGCAGAGTCCTAACAGGGATTTTGTAACTTACCTTTGAACATAGAAACCAAGGATGTCAAGGATGTGAGTTATTTCTTGTATGCATTGCTGCTTTAACTCATCAGATAAACTCCTTTCAGAGTCCATTTCAGGCAGCTCTAAAAACAATACAGGGGTGTCTTGAGCATCCTTTGTCTGCAGCTCACACCCAGGTGAGCTCCACACCGGCTGTGGGGTCCTGGGCGGAGGTTCTGCTGTGGAATTGGGAGTTTGGTGTGGATCAGCCACCTCAGCACCAACCCAGTGCTGTAGAAGAAGCATATCCTAACTTGTAAAAGGAATGTGATGTACAAGAATTATTCTCCACCCAAGGAAATATCACATGCTACTATTTATATTCTTTTTTATCATCTAGGGGCTTGGACAATTCTGGATGCTCCCTGTTCCTTAAAATAAAATTTTAAAAAAAATTTTTAAGGGGGGAGATATTAGGAAACTAATGGAAAATCCTAAAATGGCTGTCTTGTTCTGAAGAAATAAGAGTATTTCCCTCAAAAGTTTTTTGCAAAAATCTCTAATTGCATTACAAGATATTCTATTTCCTTGGAATTTTGTTTTTCCATCAGACTTTGCTGAAAGGGATATTTTTCTTGTCAAATCTTGTGTAATTACAAAAGTAAAGGCACATTTTCCACTATGGTGGTGAAATTTCATTTGGAATGAAAGACATTAGAGAAATGTAGGTGTATTAATGTTGTTGAAAATAGCATTATGTAACAGACATTTGATGGACTTTCAGGTCTTTATTGGAGGTCAGATGCAGATATTACTCATTCCCCAGTGCTCACAGAACTTGGTGCCCCTTCTAACACCAATGAAAAGACTTCGGTGGACTGGAAAGGAACTGTTTTGGGACACTGGTACATCAACTTAATTCCTCCTTTTTTGGGGAGTATAAAGGAGCAACACTCTGACTGGCAGAGTGCAGTGAGGAAATTGGCTTAATTGCTAAAGCAATAATACCTAATACAAATCATGACACGTGAATAAAAGAACAGGAGAAAGGAGCCTCTAGCTGCACAAGAAAAAAGCTCTATGAGATTTTAAAATGTTCCCTTGCATGCATATATGCAGTGTTTTGTACAGTAACCATAAAAATGACATGTTTTATACCTTTCAAGCACAAGCAACCTGTTTTGACTTTGTAGCACTTGGTGAGTCATTAGAGAAACTGATCTTACTAAAAGCTTTGCTATTTCTCTTGTTCTAACTGAGATCCCTAAAAATAAAGGCTTGGGTAAGATACATGCTGCAAAAAAAAAAAAAAATAACCTGCATGTTCATTGTCTCCTGTTCTTTTATT
>VYZQ01056299.1:71656-86423 GCA_013400655.1 Mystacornis crossleyi
ATTTAAATTAACTCAAACTTCTCTTTCTGCTATCTTTATTTTAAAATCAGATTTTTACCAGTTAGTAATTTTTCCCTAAAGCACTTTACAGATCTATGCCATCACAGTTGGTGTCTGACTTTCAGCTGTCAGTAATGTAGTATTGCAAGATNGCACCCAGCTTGCCCTTTCTTTGCCATCCAGGACAAGTCCTGGTTCCAGAGCTGCTCATCTGAGGTGGAGCCCCATTGGACAGAGATTAGGCTTCCTCCTTTCCTGCAAGTGCATCTGGAGGGGAAATTAGGGCATCTTTTTTCTCACAGACTCAGACCCTGGGTGATGTGGCACAGCTGGTGTCCATGATGACACCTGGCTGAGCTCACTCCACCTGCCCATCCACCACGTCTCGGCCGTGGCACTCCTGGGAACACTCAGCCTTTGGAGCTGGAGCTGCAAATCCAGGCACTGTGTCTGTCACAGGTCTTTTGGCTCACCCCCTGCCTGGGACCTTCCTGATGAGCCCTTGTGCCCTGCAGAGCCCCTGGTTTGTGCCATCCTGAGGCCTGGACACAACCCCAGCCGGTCCAGAGCTTCCCTTTGCAGCCCAGCTCCGCATGGGGAACCGCTCAGATTAGAGCAAGAAGACAGAGACACCAGAAAGTCTTTGCCTGTGATCATACCATTGCTCTCCTTATCAACCACCAGAAGTGAAAGCACTTTACAGGAGGAAAAGCAACAACTAACCTATAAATAAAGGATTGCATTCCTTCTCAATGTATTTTTCCCCCAAGCAATCAATTAATGTTTCCGCAACAAAGAGATTATCAGCTCCTGTGAGTGGGAAAGGAGGGGTCTGATGTGAGTGTGAGGGGGCTCTGCTGCAGAGGACACACAGAAAGAAGCACTTCTCCTGCAAGGTGCAGCACATTGCATCCAAAAAATGGGAGAAATCCCTGCACTGAGGAATCATCTTATCTCTGAATCCAAACATCTGTGAATTTTATTTACTTATTTTTGAAGGCTGAACAGGCAGCTATGGGTGCAGAGAGGCAGCAGGGTATTCATTTGCTTCGTTGTTCATACCTTCAATCTTCCTTTGGCTGGCTGTGAACAGTATTTTGCTGCTGAGTACCAGTGGACTCTCCCATGGTGTCTGAAAGCTTGTCAATAAAAATAACTGCAACAAGAAAAGAACAGCTTTCCCATCGTGCAGCACTTTCAAGTTATCTCTTGATAGCAAGCGGTCAGATGTCACCACTATAAAACCACAGTTTTCTGGGATAATGTATAACCCGAACTATAAATCCAGTATTGTATTCCTAGTCTTTCACATCAGATATGCAGGGCCCAGTGTCACTGCTTTTCCCTTCAGTTTAACCAGGGTTGGTCTGTCTGCTTAAGCTGAATGTTCTTCTGACTCCTACTCCTTTCTAAAACTAACCCACTTCATCTGCTGCCTGAATAAAAAGCTTCGCGTTAGTCACGACATCTTCCTGCACTGTTTTATTCACAAAGTTTGACAGAAAAATACATGTTATGAAACCAGCTTTTAATGCTTGATGGAAATAGGTCCGAACCTGCCTGGGCAGCTGTCCTGGGAAAACTGAAGGCAGCATTAAGAGGTCCAATCCATTTTCACCCTGCTTGATGGGTTGCCAGGCTTGGGTCACCCACTGATCAGACCGAAGACCATCATGCTGGGTGGACCAATGGCCCATCAAAACGAGTACTTGACCTCTGACAGTGGTCAGTAGTAGGTGTGTCAGGGCAGAGGAGGACAGATAAACTGTGGTGGGAATCATGTTCCCACCTTGCCTCACCCTGCCACCTCAAGCCAGATGTTGTACTCACAGTTTTTGTAGTTTAGGAAGCATTTTTCTTTTTGTGTTCTGGTCATTTCATGAAGCAATTGAGACTTTCCACTCCATAGCATCCTATGAGTAAAACACATCCAATGATCTATCAATGTTTGGATCACTTTCTTAATTTGCTTCAGATCTTCAGTCTGGTAACACTAGAAGAGGTTGCCCAGAAAGGCTGTAGGATCTGTATCCTAAATTCAAAACCAAGAAGGACAAATCCTGAGCTAAGCTGGCCCTGCTTAGAGAGAGGTTTGGACCAGATTATGTCCAGGGATTCCTTTCAGCCTAAATCATCCTGTCTTTATAATTTGTCAGGGTGTTCACCCCCCTTTTTAGCACGTAATAATGAAACATTTCTTTCTTTTCACTATCTTCTTACCCATCAACCACATCATTCATGATCCATGAAGGACTACAAACTAACAGCCCCTTTCTGCCCTTGCCAGGTCTCTTTTCCAGATTCCAGGGCAATGATTCTGTTTTGCCTCTCCCCTTAGCAAAGGGTGAGGTGCTCTGTACCTTCACTCATCCTTGCTGCCCTTCTCTGAACCTTTTTAAAATTCTGTTTCATCCCTTCTTAAGGAGTGAGGAAGGACCAGAACTCCCTGCAGAGTTTAAGAGGTGAGCGAATCAGGCACTTTCTGCTGTGGGAAAGTGGTATATCCAGACTATTAGATAAACTTCTCTTAATAATCCCAGTCTGGTCAACTTTGCAGAGCCATGAAACAGCATTTTCTCCATGGTACTCCCAGATTCCTATTTCTCTCTTACAGTAATTCTTGATTGTAGTCCCATCTTACAGCTTCCTCGCTCCTTTCCTTTCTCCTCTTCGTTCTTGCACTTCCCCAGCAGTCAGGACAACACTGGGGTTTCTGGGGGTCTGCAGAAGCCAGGCTGTCTCAGCAGGAGTTTCCACTGCTCCAGGAAGCTCTGGTTGAAGGGAAAGACTGTGGCTCAATCCTTGGCAGCCTCAGTCAGTGTGTGTTCTGGCCCCACAGCCACTTCTGCTGTCCTGCCCCACTGCCCTGCCCCTCTCCTGCAGCACCTCAGGGCACCTTGGGTGTCCTGCCACACTTCAGAGCCTTCCTTATCTCAAAACCAAAAGGTCACAGGTAGCTTTCTTTCATGTTAACACCTCGAAATGGCTCTACAAAGAAGCAGAGAACATCCAGGCCAGTGCAGGGGCTGGAGTGGGGCTGTGGGAGAGGGGCAGATGATGGCACTGCACTGCAGAGGCAGCTGTTCCATCAGCTGAGGCTGCTGTGGGTCTGCAGCTGTGCTCGCACTTCCCAGAGAGGAGCCCCTGGAAGCTCAGAGCCTGAGGAAGGAAGCTGCTAATGAGCATCTTTCCTTCTTCCCTTTCTCACATGCAAAAGTACAATCCTTTTAATGGCAAAAGATAATAACTGGAATACGTTATGATTACACCACACTTTCTTTTTTTTTTTCCCCAGCAAATCTTTGCTGGTTTTACATAAAGTCTGTCCTCACAAGGCTGTGTGAGGTATCTAACATCGAAAGCAGAAGGCTGCCTTACAGAGATATATGGTGAAGCTCAGGGATGTAAAACTACGTGATTGAGTTCCTGCAGTCTATTAGGAGCAGCCAAGAAACAGGACTTAAAGGTCTGTCTCAGACTTCATCAATGTCTTTAACCACCAGAAAAATGCTTGTACGGGAGGAAGAATTTCTCCATGTAATACTGCTGGGGAAGAGACTGAGGAGAAGCCTAATGCATGTCTGAGGGAGACACCTAACTTCTTTTTGTGCTTTTCAGGTACCTTATCAATAGTTTTATCTTTTAGTATCCAGAGCCTTACTTTAAATTTCTTGTCCCTAAGTAGGATGATTCAGGTTAGATGCCCTCACATAGACTGGAAAATCAATTTTCTGTCTGGGTCAGACTATTCCTCTTTCACATATTTCTCTTCTGAAATCCCTCCAGACTTCTCTTCAGATTTCTCTTCAGAAATCAGAAAAGGATAAGCCCCGCTCTTCTAATAGTGATGGGACATCTTCCTCCCAGCCAAGGGCCTCTGCTCTCCAGCTATGGCACCTGCTAGCAATCTTCATGGGCTTGTGTGAGGAAAGCCTTTCAAAATATGAATACATCTATCCCTGTTCAGGAAAAAACTGCAATCAGGAACTCACTTTCAGACCCCCTGTACTGCCAATGAACTCTTGTAGAAAATGAGTGTCATGCCCACAAGGGCAGCAAAGCAGAGTAAGGGTAACATAACTGGTGGGACTTTCATGTTTGTCTAAGGTTTTAAATAGTCCATATTTTTATATCATATGACTTCTAAGATGATATTTGTTCACGTAATTAGAGACTGTACTGTCCCAAAGCAGCCAAATTGAGACTCTGTGTGCAACATGAATGTTGTTGTTTCCTGGTATCTGCTTAAAATATATTCCTAATGCGTTCTTTTAGAGGTTTATCTCCCCCATCTTGTTCAATATTCCAAAATATTTTAAAATTTTTTTAAAAATGAAGAGAGAAAAAGATAAAGCTAAATTTCTAACAACTGTGGCAATGACAATCCCACATATCTCTAAGGAGATGGAGGTTTTTTCTGCATGCTCTGGGAGTTACAACCACACCAAGACAACATCAGCAACAACCACTTCTAGCTTTGCAGAACCTGATGAGAGTCTGAACTGCCATCAGGAACTTAGACAGTCCCACCAAATGCTTTCCACCAGTAGCTCTCCAAGTGAATCAAGAAGAAAGGCAAGTATTACTGTCCCCACTTCATAGTCACACGAAGGTACTGGTTCCCAAAGAACTGAAGGGAGATACCTTGAGAAGAAGGGTCAGGAGCAGTAAAGTTATGGAACAGAACAAGGCTCACCTAAATCCAAAAACAGATGTTAATGGCTCCTATTACTCCTTGAAAACAACCAGACGAAGACAAATCAGATTTGAGTTTCATTTTTATTTCAGGCTGTCCTCATGTGACTGCATACTGCACCTTCTGTTAGGAAAAGCAAGAGCTTCCTTCAGGCTGTCCCAGGAAAGCCCTGTCCTGAAGCTGTTGCAGAGAAGACAGATGTAGAAATTGTTTTTCTATGACAAAAACATGAAGTGCAGAGCAGCACACTTGGCTCCAGAGCCTGGCGATAAGGCAGGATGCGGGAATTGCCTCCCACTCTGGCCATGAAGCCAGAACCACATCCTCTCTCTCGGGAACGACCCGCTGTGTTTTCTTCTGCTGCCTGCTACAGACCATGAGGATGGTGGACATCCCACTCGAGCCTGAAGGGGATTGTTTACCCTGTCATGAATACCACGCCTCAGCCAAGTGGAACTTTATAGCAGCCCACAAATAGTCAAATCTCAGCCTTTGTAACCAGAGTGCAGAGATGCAGTCCTGCTCTTCCCATCCTGCTGCACTGTTCTGCTTCTGATAGCTCAGCCATGTGCTCTCCAAAACAAAGAAATACTACTGCAAGCACTTCCCTGACACTCTTGTTTTTAACTAGACAATGGTCTTTTCATCTCCCCCATGTTAAATCTGATGAGATGGTTTTGCTTAAACCTGTACACTCATATACATATTTTCATGCTGAGACAATGTTTAATAAGCTCAGTCCTGCCTAGCTGAACAATTTCTATCCAGCAGGCATTGCTCAGGTAGGTTCACAAACCATGAAAGGAGTTACCTGGATACCCTTCATTATTATGGCAGCATCCCTAGTAAATAGGGAATCACAGTTGGAGTTCTAACAGCACTATGATCATTCCCATCTTCCCATAGCAGAAAGCCCACTAAAACCCAGGACTAATCTGCCCCAAGGTGAGGAACTGTTGAGCATTCAATACCACCAGCATTCAGTGAGGAGCTTGTGGAAGCTCTGGGGGGGCTCAATTTCTACAGTGAGCGCTGTTCCCTCTAAAACAGAACAAAACTCCATGAAGAACAAGCCTTTTTACAGCTGTGATGGAATCATGCTCTTATCCATTCTAGCAAAAGGATGAAGCCCAGAACAGTCAGAGTTGACAGTATAAATTAATCCCTCTTAATATTTGCCTTGAAGTTTAATCTCAAATGATACTAACCTACGTTTGTTTGAAAACAATCAACTCTGTTTCAATAGTGGTTGTGTATGCTCTAGAATCAATTTTCCCTATTTGTACTCTCTTCCATTCCTTCATGAGTTTAATCACCTTATCTAAAAATGTGCTAGAACTATAAATATGAGAAAAAGCAAACCTTTCAGCCATGAGGCTGAGTGGAGACATATATATCAGTGAACACATTTCCTGAGTAATAGCACACTACACAGTTTGTAAAATGCAATTATGCTGTAGCAACCCTTATCAGGAAACATATTTACACTGATTTCTTGTAGCAGTAGATCAAAGAACTTATTTTACTGACCTATATCTGTATTTAATTGTACAGCAGTTTCTTACATAAATAAGAAAATTGTCTTCCTTTTTCTAAATAATTTCCTACTAATGGGCAGCAGTTTTCCTGACATAGATGGTTTGCAAAGATTAACTTTTGAAGGCTAAAACTGGTGTCTGAATTTAATATAACTCATAGTTGGAAAATTGCAGATGTGTGAATCACTGGCTGTCTGTAGAGGACAAGAGAAGCAGTACACACAACGAGGTCACCACCTTGAGAAGACACAAGCAGGTGGCCTTGTCACAGAAATAGGTAGATTTTTTCTCCTATTTTCTCCTTTGTCTCTACCCACCCACAAAACTATCTAGAAAAGTATAATTAATACTCATCCAGAAGAGGAGGACCAAGGAACATGCAAGGCTCACAAATCCCGGCTCCTGTTTCTTTAGTAACCAGGGGTGTGCAGAATTGACTTCCCAACCATCCAACCAGACTTCCATTGACACGTGGCCTCCAGTACAGCTGAGCAGCTGATGATGACTCCTTTGTGGAGGATTTTAAATATTTTGTTTCCATTATTCTTTAAAAAGTCATTACTAGCTGTGTAAGGCCTCCACACATGGGACATGTCACCTCTGGGCTGCTGCCCTCCATGCAGCCCTGCTCAGTTAAGGGCCCAGATTTGTTTGGTTGCTTCAGCACAGACAGGAATATCTGTGAGGGCATTTTCAGCCATTAGCAGCATGTTACAGACATCATCAGCTGTGGTTTTCCACAATTAGTTGTGCCAAGAGCAGCTGGGATGAGGAGTCACAGAGATGAAGCTTTTGGAGGGCTGAGTGAGAGGGTCCACAGAGCAGCCCAAAGAACCAGTCCTTTGACCTCCTATTCCTTAGAGCTGCTCTGGAAATTTCTATGAAATATCTTTTATTCCAAAATTATGACTTGTTAAAAAAAGCAGTGATTCTTATGGAAATATAGATGTTAAATGAAACTTTTGGTATAAACAACAGCTTGTGTCACTCTAGGAGCCAGCGTGTCAAAGCTACTGGACCTGATGTAGGGATTTCAGTTTCGGGATTAGGTGTTCTCCTCACCAGTGCCATTTGGTAGAAAGGAAAAGGCATCTTCTCCAATCTCACCCACTGGAGAAGTTTCCACTTTTTATAAATACAAAATACTTGGATCAGGAGCAAGCATCTGAGTCTCCCTCATCCTAGAGCAGTGCTCAAACCCACACAGACAATGTCTCCTGGAGAACCACAAGCAACTTAGATGGCCAGAGATATTTAAGGAGACCCATCACAGAGCAGCTGATGGAGTGGTGTCAGGGGAATCCCTCCTGGCATGAGAAACCCAGACCAAGCCAATGAAGGGTTTAAATCTGTTTCTCCAATAACCCCAAAGTGAAAAGCAAGCACCAGGCTACCACCTAGTCCAGAATAAACTTGCTCTTTTCCCTATTTGGAGAATACTTTTAGAGATCTGCTTCATCCCGGAGCAGCATGGAAACATTTCCCAGCCAACTCTGCTGCCTAAATTTGTTCTTGAAAATGGCAACTAGTTACACTTAGGTTTCCTTAGACAAATTTGAAACCAGGTTGGCAAAATGATAAATCTTTCATTATCTTACAAAAATTACAGATAATTCATTAAAGCAAAACCAAGAATGCAGATCTTTCATTCACGTTAACTCATCTTTCAAGGCAAGGAGTTTTCTATGTCTGGCACAGTTTTCATTAGGTGGAAAAATAAGTCACTTAACTTGTTTAAATTAATAACATGGAGAAATAAAGTAATCCATACAAGTCCGCATTGAGAAGGAGTTTTATAGATTTGAAAGACTCTTACATGCCAGCAAAACCAAAAGATCACCTGCAAGCTTCACAACCCCCTAAACTCAACTAGTCTGTGGTTATTATGGGGAAAGACATGATACATTTCTTATCAAATTGCATGTGGAGGCTGATCTGTGTCAGCAGACTCTGCCATATGTGGCTGGCTGCCCTGTCATTTCCTACAGAGATGCTCACAAGTCTCCGAATGCCACTTAGGGAATTGTGCAGGAGAGCGTCACACACGTCCCATTGATTCCAAAAGGAGACGTGTCACTGCACTGCACCTTTTTAGAAATTTTCCATCATTACTTACATTGTCTAAGCATTTTGCATTTTCAATGAGTGATGACACAGAAGTAGAATAAAACCTGATTATGGTTAATATCTGAGCTTGCAGAATGTTTGAAGAAGTAATTTTTACTTGAAAGAAGGAAAGAAACTGCCAAAGGCAGCCATGGTTTGGATGAAGAGTAGGTTCTATCTGTACCTACCTATATCAAGTGAAGTTCCCTTCTAGCATTGCTCTGGGAGGAAGGTTGGTTCAAGGGGTTGATTTATTGACTGATTGTTTTCTCTAGCCCAGGATATTTCAATACTTGCATGACGGACCAAGAAACATACACATTGGAGGGACAGGAGTAATTTCCTCATTCAGGGGTTATCTGCAGCCACAGGGAAGCACTGAAGAACAGTTGACACACAAATCAAATCATTGGACTCAATTTCCCTGAGAATAAGGAAAGGCAAATATGCTGGAAAATATGGGCCAGCAGATTTAGGTAAGGGGAAAATTATGAAAATATTTTAGATTTGGTTTAAAAACACTTGCCAAGTTGTTGTGGTTTAAAAACAGAAAACAGCCACTTTAGCTCATTGTCGTATACAAGCCAGGCTGTCTGGCCATGATCCCTTCATGCAACACCTCATGCTAGTCTTTACTATTGTTACTATTAACTTAAGATATTTTTTGGGAAAAAAAATTCCAACTACAAAAGTATTAACGAAAATGATTAGTTACAGCTTTTGACAAAAAAAAAAAATTATGTTTAAAATGACCTGTTAATCCATACGTGCTTTGAAAGGTGTTTCTATGAGTTAACCAATGCATTTTGAAAGCACCACCATTTATTTTCTTGGTCCACATATATCCTGTGGGAATTAGTGAAAAAGAAAGGTAGAATTCCAAGATACTGAAATATAATCCAATGGATGCTGATGGATCTAGTGGTCCTTAAGAGGCCACACTGGCTGTGTATGGCTTAAGCTTCCTTTTACATTGAGGTTGTGGGGAAAAACAGGGTCTGTGATGTGCTGAGCTATATAATGTCAGGGAAACTGCAGCCTTTTCTGGAGAGCAGGACCCAGTATTTGTAGTAACCAGGTTGTTCATTTAACATGTACTGGCTTACTAAGTAAAGTAAATTAGAGGCTGAGGTGGCAACAGCGATAAGCAGCAAATTTGTTTGTTCAGTAGGGAGCTGAAACGTGTCGGTTCATGCTTTGATCAAGTTAAATTGAGAGGTTTCAAAGTACACACAGGAAATGCTCCAACAGATTAACTTTGTCCCCGGAGGTTCGTCCCAGTCACTTTTCAGCCTTCTGCACTCTGTTATCTGTTTCGGCAGTTCTGTAACTTTAACCTCAGAGATTCCACAGAGAAAAGTGACAGTGTTAAAGGTCAAGGGTTGACTTCTAGGGTGATGGGCATAGTCTTGGTCTTAAGAGACAGGCTATTGGGCAGTTTTTACTTCTTCACAAAAAGGAAAAAAAAAAAAAAAAGGAGAGGAAATGAAAAATTAAGTGGTTTTAAAAATAATTTGTTTTAAATGCAGTTAAGGTGATAAATCATTACTACAAATCAGTATCCCCACATGCTGTGGAGATCAGTATATTGAAGTGTGGCTGCTCAAAGACCAGAGCCTCAAACTCAATTGACTTCAGTTCAAAGAAGGAACAAGCTTTCCCTGAACGCTCCCCATGGACAGGTGTTTATAAATAAACACTTTTCCTACAAGTGGGTTTTCCTCTGTCTGAAACAGTGCCTGTTCGCACTGCAGCCAACCTCTCTGTGAGCAGGTTATTTTCACAAAGCTTGTAGGAACTTGATTTTCTTTGAGAGATCAATGGGTTGAAATTTGTCAATAGCTTCAAAAGATTTCGGGGGTGTGGAAGTGACGAAGACACAAGCGCACGCAGCAGGATTGCATAAGCCTCATTTCTGCAGGAATCAGGAAAAAAAGTTGCAGCAATATAAAAATAAATAACTGAGCAGGCATAATTCCTAAAAAAATGCCAGTAGCTAGCCAAGACTTCATTTCTGCTGAGGGCAGAAGGAAAGGGGAGATCTGTCATTTTCCTCAGTGTTTAAGTATTTTAGCCTGTGAACCTGTTTTTTGAGAAGTGGGGTCATTTCACAGATAAAAAACACTTCTCTCTGAAATAAGGAATGTGGAATCTTCTTATCCTATCAGGGAACAATAAAATCTCCTGAAATTGGTGGATGAGATAGCATTTTTTCCGTTGCTAATAATGCTATTCAGCAACACGCGTCTGTTCATGGAACTCAGTGCTACTCCTGCTGCCTCTCATCTGTCACATGCAGTGTTGAAAGCTGGCAAGTTATTTCGCTGTTAGCGATTATCAATGCAAACACAACTATACAGACCAGAGAGGCACCTACATCAGCACGGTGAAATAGTCTCCATGGCCATAGCACTTCAGAGTGTCCAAGCCTGACCCTAAAGGGACCCAACTGGCATAATCCCACTCTACTTACTAAATCTGAATTAACTACCAGCACAGTTAGTACACGGCATCTGAAGTGAAATTCAGAAGATAATGACTACAAAATGCCTTGCAAAAATAATTGGATGAGATGGGTTTTTAATATATTCAAAAAAAAAATCTAGTATATTTGAAAAAAGTATAATAGTCTAAGAATATTAAAGGCGGAAATTTTGCACTATTGAAGAACATAATCATTTTGTATTTTATTGATGACCTGTGGCACCACAGAATCCAAGAGTTATTTTCTCATCAATATGGGACCAGCTAGAAAATCCTGCTGTTTGGCAGAGCACAACCCCTAACCCAGGGAAGTGACCTATTGACTGAAAAACAACACCAAATCTAAGTGGTCTGCTAGGCCAGTTAATTTGTTCTGTTATACTTCCCGGCTGTAGGAGTTAAATGTTAGAAACTTCAAGCATAATCCCAGAATCCCCAAAATACCTCCTTTCTCGATTTTCAGTTCAGCTTTGTGTTTAAATAGCATTGTCTTCCTATGTCTCTTCTAGACTTTGAATCCTGTCACTTGTAAGGTATTTCTCTTTAAAGAAGAACATGTGAACAAACAAGAAATTTTCCTTCTCTGTGACAACTTGGGACCCTGATCGTGGGTGCTGCTGGTTGCTGTGCCCAGGGTGATGTGCTGTGGCATGAAGAGCTCGGTTAAAATTCAGAAGGTTTGCTGCACATTTCCTCTCCTATTTAGTATCTTTATTTGCACTGCTCTCTGCACAGCCTTCTGGACAATCCCTTCGTGCTTATGGTTTTCCTGACCCCTTCATTATCCTGCATTAACTTCTTGTTAAAGACTTTCCTGCTGGGAAACCTAGAAACTTTCCTCCTTCCCCCAGTGAGATCTTAACTTAGAAAGAACAGTTATAGCAATAATTCAATTTAGGAAAGAAAAAAAATAAGACAGCTGCTCAGCCATGCTATTCAGCACTGACTTTTTTATTCTTTTCAACCTTCTTAAGTTTTTCACATTTTTTTTAGGAATGGAATCTGTGTGGAGCAGAAATTTTGTTCTCATTTTTGTTGAAAACATGTAATAATAGTTATTCATGCAAAAGCAGTTCTAAATTTAAACAAAAAGTAAACCATAACCTGAAATCCATTTTTTTTTTAGAGCTAGCAACCACTCCAGACAATTCAGCGCAATTTTGACTGTAAGCGCACTAGCTTAGCTTTTTGCTTGAGATAGATTAAAAATACTCCCCAAATAAACTTTTCTATAGTAAGCTTTCCAGAACAGCCTTAAAAAGGGCCAGAGACAAAAAACAATCTTCGAAGTCTGCTGCACCAAGGCAGGAGGTCAAAGTGCTCGTACAAATTGGTAAAGAAGTCATGTTTTATCAGTGACACTGCAATTACGGACGTTTGATTTCTGTTTGTAGGACAAGGTCCTCTCATTGATGGAAAACCCACCGGGCAAGAAAAGAAAGGGATCTTTGTGTGGGGAGCAGCAGCACATGACAGGCATCCTTGTGACCGGCCGGCTGACGCAGCCCAGGCTGCCCAGGCTCGGGCTCTCCGGGCTCTCGCTGCGTTCCACCCCCATGACTGGAGTCTGCTCAGCTCTCCACAAAGAAAACCAACAAAAAAAACACACACACCCCAGAAAAAAAAAAAGAAAAAAAAACAACCCAAACAAAAAAACCAAACCCACAGGCTTTGGAAGAGGTGGCTGTGCTCACGGTCAAAATAAATAAATAAATTAAGAAAGAACGAACTACAGCCCCCTGGGCAGTGCTTGGCCTGGCTGTTCCCCGAACAAGCTTGTTTCTAGATTGCAGCAGGTATCTTTCCCAGAGCTGAAGGGCTCTCCAAGGCAGTGATTTCCTTTTTTTTTCCCCCCTCAGGCATTTCAATGGGAAAGTTAAAAATAAATGAAACGAATCAATGCCTTTTGGCTGCCACTGTTTCAGCTGATGCCTCCTCTAGCAAAACACAAGCTTGATCTGGTGCCTGAGAGCTCTTCGTGAGACAAAATGGGCTTCTCCACACAAGATTTTACAACTACAGCCTTCCATCCTTATGACTTTGAGTAATGTTTTGCTTCTGAATGTTTATGCTTCCCAGCTATGAGTGAATATATGAAATAGCTCTTCTGTGCAGTGGGAAGCAACCTAACAAGCCTGAGCTACACAAGGGCATTGGAGGAGTTTACAAATCCGTGGAGAGCATGTGATGAGCAACCCAGGGGATGGTACCATTCAAGGGAGTCCTCTGACGGAGCTGGGGACAGCACTGTGCCTGGAGAGGAGCAGACAACCAACCCGAGCAAACAAGGGGGCATCTTAACCTCCAGCTGAATGTAGGCCCCCGAATCTCTGGTCTCAGCTGTGGTCTTGTTGGGTTTGAGGGAAAATCTATAGGTAGAAGAAGGCAAGCTTGGCTGATCTGGGTTTTACAGGGCCAGTCTTACCTTAATTAGGGACCACAGGAAGTGGACGAGTGGAGGAATAAATAACATATTGAACCAATACAGAGCTGGGGAAGAAAAAAATCTCCTTGGGGTTAAAATTTTGTGAAATTCTTGTTTTTGTCTGGGGAGAGAGGCACTTTTTGGTTGGGGACAAAACAACATCGGTGGAGACTGAAGGGGCTGATGATGACTTTCTTGGAACAGGGTCCAACCCCAACAGTCTCCCCCCAAAAATTCAATTCAGCTCTTGCAGGGAGTTAAAGTTTAGCTCCATCTCCAAGGCAGAAGCTAAAAGGGGCTGGAGAGGTGAATTGCTCGGTTAGGTACAGAGACTGAAGGAAAACCTACTGTGTGCACAAACTTAACAGCCACTATAGAATGCCAGGGTGAATGCCACCCTTAACAGTGATCCTCAAAAAAGCAAATGATTATGTGAAGAAAGCAAATGGCAGCAAAATGTTTTGAAAGTCCTGTCATACTAAATATTTTTCTGTGGCTTTGCAAGAATGGAGTGACATAAGTACCACTAATAAAAAGCCCCCTACCATCAGAGATCACCTAAGGATGAATTCAATACTGCCCTTAGACATGTCTCAGGAAGCCAAAACACAGTTTTGATGGTAAAATGGGGTAAGAGGATTTACATATTGGACATTTTAGTAAAAAGAGAATCAAAAGAGGAGTACAGCCACAGTCTGCTGCTCCACTGGTCAAGGTAAGGGTACACAGTTCAGCATTCCACAAAATCTATCTCACTGGCTGAAATCTAGTCTGAAAGCCCTCAAGAGCAGTCTGTGAATAGACTGTGCAGGGATAGCACTCCACGAAGGATGCAGCCCTTAACAGCCTCCCTGTAAAACAGAAGCAGATGACGAGAGCAGGGCGGGGAACAGAGCTCAGCATGCAAGAGATCAAGCACGTGGTAGCACAGTACAGGACTGGAGAGGTAACACCTCTGCCTCGTGGCCTCCCAGCCCAGTGCACCAGTGGCACGGTGACACAGTGCCAGCACAGCATGCCTATGCATGGACACCAAAGCAGTCCGGCCTTCTCAGCATGAGGGGATCACAGAAGTGACTCAGAAGAGGGATCACTTGGCTACTGCTCTGTCCAGGAAGACCAGGACCAGAGGGGTCCATTGGAGTAGGCACTAGAGCCTGGCAAGGGGAGGCACCAGGACTAACACCAAAGGGGCTGTAGTCACCATGAACACCCTCCAGACTGGATGTCCCTCAAAGAGTTTTAACTTCCCTGTGAGTTCATGCCTGCTGACCAGAGAGGGAAGGAAGCTGTGCCCAGCGGTACCCTGGCCATGCTGGTCAGACATGGGTGCTGGGCTGGGCTTCTCTTCCCACAGTGCTCAAACCTGCCAGGCACAGGGGGACTGACACCCCTCTCCTCACCAGGACACCCTGCTTGACCATCCTCAGGTGGCCACTGTCTTCTTCTGCTTCACCACTGCCTGCCCAGCTTCCCGATACCTGGGCTTGGCCACGCACTGCCCATGGCATGGGGGTG
>VYZQ01056299.1:86708-111570 GCA_013400655.1 Mystacornis crossleyi
AACTTCCCTGTGAGTTCATGCCTGCTGACCAGAGAGGGAAGGAAGCTGTGCCCAGCGGTACCCTGGCCATGCTGGTCAGACATGGGTGCTGGGCTGGGCTTCTCTTCCCACAGTGCTCAAACCTGCCCGGCACAGGGGGACTGACACCCCTCTCCTCACCAGGACACCCTGCTTGACCATCCTCAGGTGGCCACTGTCTTCTGCTTCACCACTGCCTGCCCAGCTTCCCGATCCCTGGGCTTGGCCAGGCAATGCCCAGGGCATGGGGCTGGCCTGTCTTCTCTGATCAATACCCAGCTGTGGGGTGTTCCTCCACCTCCCTCTAAAACCCACAGTGGTCTAGCAGACAGGGAAAGCAGCATGTGGCTGGCTAGCCCCAGGCTCCCTGGCCCTTCAAGAGGAAGGCGGCAGGCTCTCTTACACCATCCTTCAATAATTTACTAGACAGGCACTAACAGCTTCCCCCTCTGTTGCAACAAGCAAGTCAAAAACAGTAGAGCAGAAGCATCCATCTCTGACATTCCTGCAGGTTTTCTGTAATGGATCACTTTTGATTAATTAGTGAAACAAGTTTGAAACAGCCTGCAGGATACTTGGTGTGTGCTTGTGTCTCAAACTGGAACGGGAAACCTAATCTCTCTCTATAAAACATGAACATAAAAACTCTGCCCTTATTGTTTCCACTTTCACGGGGGTCCTCCTTTCTCTGCTATCCATGGAGAAAAGAAAAAGGAAAAAGTCTAAAACATCTTTGCTATCGTGTGCACAAACTTAACAGCCACTAGAACTAAAAATGAAAAAATATTTGTTTTGCTCACCTTTGCCTCTCTGACCTGTGAGCACAGAACCGTTGCTTGACAAGATGTAGCACAAACACACAGCATGGCATTTCTCCTGCAGGTTTGCTGTCTAGAGTTTCCTCAGTTAAAAACTGAGCCAGGGACTGGCTTTCTACAGCTGGATCAACACTTGAAGCACAGCTCATCTTTGACAAAGTCCCACGAAGCTGAATGTGGTACCAGTTTCAGCCTGCATGGGCAACACCAGCTCTGGAGTCTCTTGAACAGCAGCACACACTGTAAAGAGAATGTCTTAAGATGCTCACTCAGAGAATTTTTGTTAATTTTATTATATGTTGCCCAAACCACCAGAAAAAAAAAAATGGTTAAAGACAGCAACTTTCTCCTTTTTATTTTTTTTTCTGAGGAATTAATCTGAGGCCTTGCACGCTTTCCCACGCTCGCAGATTGCGGGTTATAAATGCGTGGGAGTAATGCAGTTTCGATCAGTCAGGTAGGCTGGGTTTCTGTTAGCTGGCTGCATACCTTTGAGCCCTATCAGCACACAGTGATCAGTGGAATTCCTGGCATTTTTGTCATAGCATCAGAGGCAGTACTTTACAGAGTAAATACCAATGACCTGCTGTTCTGTCAGGGTTCTGTACTTACCTTTTATTTTCAAGTCAAAGGTTAGGCCTATTTATGTAAATCCTCAGCCATGGGCCAAGTAATCTGACCTCCTGGTTTTCATTCTCCTAATTGTTTCAGGTATTTTTCTTGAAAAGTTTGGTCAGTTAAAGCTAGGGATCTTTTTTTAAAGGCGCCTTTGAAGGGCTCTAGGGGCTTTCATAGCCCACCCAGTTTGCAAAGTGGTAACATCAGTGACCTGATGCCCTGGGCACTTATTTAAAATTCATTACCAGGAAATAAGGTTTTGATATATAGCCCCTCTATGCTGAAGAATATCCTAGGGTACATATGCATGCCATTTTTTACTTTGGATTATGTGATCTCTGAAGCCACAAAGAGAGGCAATAATAAATTATACTCCTGTTTGCCCTTCATTTCTAATAAGCACGTTATTCAGCTGTAGATAGTTTTGACTTCCCACATGCTGGCCACTGCTTACAATTCCTTTGTTGCTTCACGCTTGGCCGTGCCATTTTATTCATAAAAGGATGTCCAAAGCTGTATAAGAAGAAAAAGAAATTTACTGGGTTTTTTCAAGCCTTTTCTCTGAGACTCAGCCCTGCTTATATTCTAAGATTAAAAAGCTAGATGAATACCTTCTGAATAAGAGAGAAATACAGCCAGTTTACTCATACATAAAGGAGTACAGCTACTCTAGATTTTGTCCCACCACCACTAGGCATAGAAGCTATGTATTTCCATATGACCAAAACCAGGCATAGACAGCTCCACAGGGGGAGCAATTCTCTCCCCTCTTCAGGTATATTAAAACTAAAAACACTTATCAGATCACTGCTTTCACTTCTGACCATGGATTAACCACATGAAATGCATGCTATCACATTCCAGTATTTATTTCTTCCCTAGTCTTCCTCCTGTTAAGTGTCACTTTGAGGTATTCACTGGAAAAGGATAATTAATATAAGAGTAATATGTTCTTTAATTGGTGCTGATACCAGAGCTCATGCAACCATCTGAAAGCAGCAGCTCTAAACTGGAATTTGGCTTCTGCGATTGAGGTCTGTTGGCACCAAAAGCACAATCAGAGAGCTGAAGTTTCAACTTCTGGGGCACTCATTATGCAGCTAATTCTCCAGGTGTATTCCTTTTAATTATTGGAATAGTTACTTGTCTGCTCCTGGTGAAAAAAGGGATTGTAAGAAACCAGGCTAAGTGAAAAGCACCATTTACATTCTTCACTGCTATCTGCTACTGCCTTGAATTACAATGTTCAATTTTTCAACCCTCAGGTAACTACAGCCTCATTCTGGGGGGAAAAAATTCCTTCATCCCACACTCAGCAACAGAACAACACTGAGGAAACATTGAGGAAGGCAGGTCAAGTCCCTCCACCTGAAACCACTAGTAGCTAAAACACATAAGCTGGGATAGAGTTAAAAGAAATTGATATGGCAAACAGATGAGCAATGAAGGCATAAAATAATGACAATAGTTGGCAAATGGAAATAGAAGTCATACTGTCAGAAAAGGTGAAATTACAGTCAGGCTCTCAGGTCTTCACAAAATATGGAACTCATACTTAGGAGAGATATTGTACCTTGGGACGTTTTTCCCACCTCTCCTGATTTCACAGGCCACTTCCCACGCTCAGCCACAATTGCTCAATATCTCTGCAGCGGCTGCAACTGTTACTTACATGCCAAATTTTGAAAATACTCTGACTTCCTTTGAATTGAAGGAGATGTTGTTTGGTAAGGCAAGTTCCTAGGGGACACCGTTTGAGACCAGGCTGCATAGCCCTGTTTTCTAACAGTAATACCAAAGTGTACATTTCTGTTGATACTTCTGAGCCCCTTAAAGGAGAAGATGGGACCAAATCATTACTGTCCTGAGGTCTACTTATTTTCATACATAAATGTCCTCCTAACATTAAATGGATACAACTGCATAGCCTGCCTATGCCCAGAGGAGGAGTGATGATAAGATTCACCAGCACTGGATGAGGCCAGGACACTGACACCAACCCATTTGCCTTCCCTATACATGCCCAAAATAAGTCAGCAACACCTCAGTTACATGGCAGGAAGTCTTTGTACCTCTCTATATGTCCCTGTTGCCTTGACCTGAAAAGGAGTCATCAGGAAGGTGGGATTTAAGCCTTCCAAGTTGGGAACCCACAGCATTTCACAAACTCAAATGGACACATGGTGATGAGTGCAGGAGTCCAGTTAAAAAGTCCACAGTCAGGTAAATGTGGATATAAAATATCCAAGGGGACTGAAGGTCTGTAAGTGGATGCAGTGGAGCGGAAGGAAGGGTAAATTGCTGTAAATTGAGGTTCCCCAAGAGCTCAACCAATCCAAGTCCTGCCATTTCCTTCTTATCCCAGCCACAAATTCCAGCACGAAGTTGTGTGCCAGTGTCAGGCCTTGTGATGACCCTGCTATGAGCTGGTTCAGATAGCCAAATCAGGTAAAAAGTAACTCTGCAGGAAAAAGCTGAGGCCTTTAAGAAGTTTAGTTCCCTGACCGGGCTCATGACATGACCATGCAAATATCAGTGCTGGCAAGAAGAGAGGGAGCAAGGTGCAGGACCAAAGCTCTGATTTGGACCTGAGTCAGTTTGGACATGAGCCCTTAAACAAGGAGCTAAACTACTCTGTGTAACGTCACAAGCATGAAATAATTCCTCAAACTACGCTCACATTCCTATTTACACAGCAATCCCCTGCTTCAAAAGACTGCACGAGGACACATCTTTCTGAGACAACAAACATTTTTCTTCGATGCAGAATAAACCCATTCCACACATCACTCAAATGCAACCTGCTTGACCTTTAATTTTTATACTGGGCCCCTAACCAGATATAAATACTGAACTCTGAGGGCTGTTCAGCAGGGCTTGAACAGCTGACCAGATCTCTGCCAGCCTTTACAGGCTTGTTGAAAGACAAAAAGAGCATTCCAGTTCAGCTCAGTTGGGCTTGCTAAACTGCAGCATTCCCAACCAAGTCCAGCAGGTTTTGACTCAGCGCTATTGTTCTTAGGCACATGGTAGACACAACTTACTTGCTTCCCATTTTCTTGTTTTGTTTTGTTCTAAAGCATTGCCTCTCATTCCTCCCCAATTCCTGGCAATGTTTCATGGGATTTTGTGCTTTAAACACGCAGCTCTCAGAACAAACAATTCTTCTACAGATATTTCTCCTTTGTAGTTGTCCCTTTTCTCTTTAGAGACAGCATGATCCTGTATCACTTTTGACTAAAAGATATATGATCCCTGACAGCATCTTGGCCTTACTCCATAAAAGCACACTGGTTTATTTACTAGCCATGTAAGCCTGTCTGAGATTTATAGAGAGAGATAGAAGGAATTATCTATTGATATTTTATTTAGCATTAAAATTTTTTAATGTACTTCTGCCAAATGTCCGCCTTCATTCTACAGGTTAACTGATGCTTTCCTACTTACTCTTTCTGAAGGCTTCTGATTTTGTGATTTGCAAAGCCAGCTGAGCACGTGGTGCATGCACCACCTACCTCCCCACTGACTGGGTTATCCTGTTTAAAATGCCATCATGATCCTTGGGGCTTTACATGGTGCTGTGGCAGCAGCAGTTTTGTCTTCTTGGTCAAACACACAGAAAGACATACCCCACATCCTGCTGCGGCCATTTTGCAAGCTTCCCAAAAAACATTTTCCCAGGCAACCTTTTGTACGCTCCCCAAACACGGAGCAGAACCCAGAGTTACAGAATACAGCCTTGGGATCCTCATTGCTGCGACCAAAAGCGCGCTGCCTCAGATCCCGGTAGGGCACAGATGAGACGCAGGCCTGGTCCCCAGCATGGCCTCTGGCTGGGCACTGCTCCCAGAGCCATCCGGGGTGTTTGCTGCTCCACAGCTCCTTCCCTGTCCACTCCCTTCTCCAGGCAGGCAGGGTACACCCTGGCATGGTGTGTCCACACAAGCAGACGTGGCCAGAGGCCGAGTCTGTGTGGTGCACGGCAATGCATCCCCCAAGGTACAAACAGCCCTTGTGTCCGGGACCAAAATCTCCCCTCAGAGAAGGTGTGAGGACAGCGCAAATGGAAAACCCTGTGCAAGCTTGCATAGCTGCCTTAATCCTGTGACGCAGCCTCTCTCAGTTCTTGGTCTAAACTCCCTCCGTACATCCACATGCCTTTCCTCTCTTTCACTCTCTGCCAGTGGCCTCGACAACCAGTCTGGGCTCTAACCAGAAGTTCACACACAGGAGGACTGGAACGGTTTCCAGCCCTGTCTTCAAACTGCTTGGCTGGGGTGTGAAATGAGGCTTCATTCTCCGGGGAGATATTTGGGTCACAGTCAGGGATGGAGTGACCTACTTCAGTATCCTTGGGAATTCCTTTTACTCTCCATTTCTGACTCAAGAGCCATGCCCAGACAGATGTATTACAGCAATATTGCAACTGTCCCAGTAAAACTTGCCAGCCCTGACTGATCCTGGCATCTCTCCTAATACCCCTGGAAACATTCACCCCTCCTGGCTGGTCTGCTGGCATGGGAATAGACAGAGCACCTCGGCAAAACTCACCAGGCCATCCTTGCCCTTTGGTAAATGCGCAGGATCAGCCCATTACAATGGGATGTTTCAGCATATGCTATGCAATTATGTCAATATCGAGACACAGCGGATTTCTCTCCAACACAATTTCATTAAATCAAGAAAAATGTCCTAATTCCTTCAGCAGTAAGTTGTCTCCCTTCCCCCTCAGATACAGCATTAACCTCCTCTACTCAGCAACCTACTCACAGGATTGCTGATAGCTACTAATTAAAAAGGTTTTTAACTGACTGCAAAACTGGACTAAGTGAAGTGATGAGTATCACTGCCATAGATATGAATTTTAATTTGGATTTCTGAAATAGGCAATTACAGTTTATATATATATATACACATGTATACACAGACATCCTTTCTTATATGTTTTTGTATATTACACAGAGCATGGCCCTCCTGTGGGTGGGTATGAAGGAAGAGACAAAGCTCGTGAATTCAAATTTCAGATGCCAAGTGGAAGATGAATTTTTAATTTCTTAAAAATGCTCTTTCCCCAAACTAGGAAGAAGTCCATTTTCCAGGATTTGCCCAAGTCTGCCAAAGGGCGATTTCTTCCATCCTGTCCTCTACTTACAAGATCATGGCTCTTGACCTTGTCAGCTGAGACATCATAGTTGAAAGTAGTAAAGTTTTGAAGCTAGTGGAGTCAGTTTGCAGTTTTGAAGCTCAGAGCCAGAGGTAATAAGTCTCTGAAAAGAAGAGCTAGTGTTAACTCTCACTAGATGACTCAGGACATTTCAGCTTTCTCCTGGAGAGCTTTGGATTTCATCTGCTCACGTTTTCACGCCCAGAAATGAAGCAGATTCAGCAGCTGAAGTCTGGTCTGGATGGCTGCAAAAAAAATGATTGAAATGCAACTTGAGTGAACCCTAGAGGCTCATTATACGGAAGGTACCCTCTTCAGTAGCAACTGGAAATATCATGCTTCTCTTAAAAAAAATACACAGTCCTTCTTCTTTGAAGCCAATTTCCAAAACAATTTTTCACATAAGAAAGGAGAAATTTTGTGAAAATAAAAGAAACTGCAATTCACTGGGACCTGGCAGAACTGACTGAGCATTGCACAGACATAATCTGTCCTGTTTATAAGGAGACAAAATGTCTCTCCAAAAAGCCTTCCTCCATTCATTTCTACACAAGCATGGTTTACACCCCCACTCTAAGGACTGAGCTTCATTTTCAGAAGATGTTTGTCTGCCTCCTCACAACTGAAGTCCTTCCCCATTTATTTCCCCCTTAAACAAACAAACATATCAAAGAGTTATATTTTTCTTATGTTTGTTTTCTATCTGGCTATGAATTAATTGATTTAAACTGATAGGCCAGAGGCAGATTTTTGGTTTTCTAAAATCTTATCACTCAAATCTTAGTCTATGAAAAATGAGCAAGAGAAGTCAACTGTGCCTCAGTCATCAGGGTTTTCAGGGAGGAGGGAGAAATGAAGATTACTTCCTAAAATCTGGTTTTGATTTGTCTCAGAGGCAAATTAGCTTTCTTTCCCTCTAGCAAAGCAAGGTGTAGAACCATTCCATCACTGGTCTCTTTTTAAAAGGATTTCAACAAGAGATATGAACTGCACCTTCATTTTCAATCTACAGAAGAGTTGTGGAAGTGTTTCTTTATAGGAAAGAGGTGTTAAGAAATGTTATTGAAAGGTGGGAAAATAAATAACTTTTATCCCTCATGATCAATATCAGTAAAGGTGAGGAGACTGCCAGAGGCCTAAATCTGAGGCAGAGCTGAAACTCCCCCTGTTGGCATCTGGTGGACCATGCCTGAAAACCATCTTTCCTCTCACAAACCCTTGGGGATTTATTTCAAATGAAAAGGTACAAATCCTCAGTTATTTGCTCCTTAATGCCAGCCAGGAGAGAAATTAGCCAGATCCTCTGAAATCTGTGCCACTGCTCCTCCCTGCGCCTTGCACTTGGTGAGCTGTGAGATCTGAAAGTGGAATAAACCCACGTAGCAGTGCAGGCTGCTGAGGGGAAGCTGCAAACCAAGAAGAAAAATTAACCACAGGGTGCAGCTCAGTGGAAAGTAAAACATTAAAGGAAAAGGAGCCTCCAGCCATCCTGAGAGTTTGGGGAGGAGGGAGCAGTGCCTGCACAGTAGAGATGACAGGTATCAGGCAGTGCTTTTGCTAACAGTCTGTGAATTTATCCTTGGGTTCACAAGGTGGTGATGGCACTATCAGCTGGTTCATCCATCATCAGAAAAAAATCCCCACCACAAATAAACAAATTGATCTATGGAGCTGGCCCCTCTCAATGGCAGGGAAAAAAAAATTAGAAAGAGGAAGGATTACACGTTAGTCTGGCTATGGGTAGCAAATGATGCAAGTCATCGAATCCAGCTAATAAGCCCACTCACTTTGTGTCAGGGAAGCTACATATCCTGGAGGGATTCTTCAGGGACTGAGTTTCAGTCATCCTGCCAACTGCATTTGCTGTCATTTGGAGCAAATTCCTGCAGCCTTTTCTCTTTTTTTTTGCCTGTCATAATTAACTTCCCAGACCATCTCTATGCGCAAGGATCGGGGTTAGCACAGGCAGTACTGTTCGCCTGCAGACTGAACATATGTTGTGGGTCTTCTTGTTCCCTTCTTGTACTTAATGGTCCTTCTAACTCTCAAAATTCAGAGTAATGCATCTGACAATGCCAAGGACGAGAACTAACAAGACTTTTAGCACTGCAGAGCCAATTAAACTGTGAGGAAACAAATCAGTACCTATTCTTCTGTGTGGACTACAACCACCTGTATCTGCTAACCTGCTGAGTGTAGAAACTTTACTTTTGACACTGATGTCGAACCCATCCAGATACTGATACTGTTTGATGGTTGAGTGTTTCTAGCATTGTTTGTCACAAATATTTGCTGTTCCAAATATGTCGTGGAAATTACTGTATGGAAGTTCTCTTTATATAAAATAATATCTCCATGACATAGCTGAGGGAAGAATTTATGTGGAAAGGGCTGGACAGCACAGACTTATGGCATGAGATCTGCAAGAAGACATTTCTCCCTTTCATAAAAGGCAGCAGATACGAGGATTGCCTTAAACCATGCCCAGTTTATTCTTTCCAAGGGAGGGAGCATTTTGCAGTTGGGGTCAAATTCTGTTCCTCAATCAACACTGAGTGTGTCCTTTCCTCTACAGAGTCCTCCTGACCCAAGCACAGACCCTCAAGGAGTGGAGTGCTACCCACAATGACTACAGATGGCAGGATCTCATTCTGCTGTATTGACCCTGAAATTCTGCAGTTCCTGCTGTATCTGTGCTACACTGGCAGGAGGTCTGCTCTGATCTTTCTCTTCTTGTGAAATCATTATCCCAAGAAAAGCTAGCTAGTCATTAAATATTAAATGAAATTAAACTCATACATGCAGTTGTTCTGACAATTCATTTTACTGACAGCAGAATTTTGTTCCCGCTTTTCAGACAAAAATGTGAAGAGACTACAAGAGTGTTTTAGCACTGCAGAAAAAAGCAAATATCATCTCTGTCTGTTCACCCATGACAGGAAGAGTTAACCACAGGCATGCTGCTCCACAGCGTACCACATCATGAGCCGGAAGCCAAGTTCAAGCATCCTTTACACCATCACTGAACTCACCAGCACTGAGTTTCTCACCTCTGTGCAATGGCCCTGTGGCCTCCCCTCTCCACAATTTATGTTTGTGACTCAAGTGGAGCACACACCTGCTACAGGCACGTGGCAGAGTCCCGAGGAGCTCACGGATCACTCCCCTGCTACAGCATTTCTGAACTGAACAAAACCCCATATGGACCTTGCCCATAATGGAAATCGTATTTAAAACAGCCTTGTAATGATAAATCATTCATGAGGGTGTTTGGAGGTCTTCCTAAGCCCTCAGCAAGCACAGGGCTGACAAAGGCACAGAGAAAGAGCAGCAGATGTCAGCAGGGAATCAGTGTCAGACCAGTGGGTGCCTGGGACAGGAGGTCCCTGCAGAGCAGCCCCTGGCAGCTGGATGTCCTGAGTGTCCTACTGGAGGCCACCCTACAGAGATGCACTATTCAACACCTGTAGAAGCATTCGTTAAGTCACTCAGTTTCAGCTCGGAGGCATCAGCAGAGGTTGTCCCAAGATGCTGATGTGCCAGAAGGACGCCATCCACAGCCCCAGGTATCCCCAGTGCCACATAGAAGAAGGGTCCACCAAGAATAGCAAGGCTGTGGACAGCACTTACAGCAGGCCCTGAGGAAGCTGCTGGTCAGGAGTTTCCTTCCTGGGCATCAGCTGCAACTCAGCACGCTGACCCAGAACTCACTCAGACATGAGGTGCTCACGCAGCCCCGTGACGCTGCTTCCCCGAGAGCAGCAGCTCCAGCAGTTTATTTTTCTGTGATGGTGAAGCTCTTCTCTGAGCACAAGCACTTCATTCCAGGAGGGGAACAGCCACAAACATTTTGAACGTGGTTTCACACCCTTTCATGAGCTGCACACAACAACAAATTTCCTTTGAGCATCCCTTGCATCCCTACCAGGCTACCGCTGGTCTGGCCTCAAGACCACCTGAGCATCCACTCTTTTCTCAAATGTGTTTTCAATGAAATACCTACTTTTGCTTTAGACTTGCTTTGAATGCTAATGTGTTCATCTTTATTTCTTCAGAACAAACTGTAATTTCACAGGTTTCGTTCTTTTCTGAACGTGCTATCTGCGAATGGATTAGCTTTACTTTCAGCCTCAAGTGCTTCTGTGCAGACATTTCAAAGTGAAAGAACTTTGGAAAAACAATTTGCTGGAGTGCTTCAAGACAACAAAAAATCACATGAAGTGACTTTGAATTATTGCACTGTATTAAATGACTTAAATGCTTAAAGCTGGAATTTTTAAAGGTTCTTCTAACTGTTCAGGGAAAGTAATATATAAAATAATACTCCTTAAGGCTTTCACTTGTTCTTTAGTCTCAAATCAAGTTCTCTAAATGCTTACAATGTTATGCTTTATTCATAAAAGGTGAAATTCATTCATTCTGCATAAATCCTTACTCATCAATCAGGACAACAAGTAGGAAATGGAGGGGAGATAAACTGCACTGTTCAAAATAAGCAGACTAGCAGAATGATTCAGAGCACTTAAAACTAGGCTCCTGTTCTGAATCATCCTCTGGAGAAATCTCTCCTTCTCCAGTAAGTACAAGAGGAATTTAGGAGGCGAGTCCCCTTTGGCTGAAGTATGCCACTGTGAATTAGCCCCTTCCCTCAGACCATCAGTTTCTTCACAGATCCATAATGTTCTGCTTCTGGATCCGCTCTTTACTTAGCTTCACTGTAGGGTTGTCATCCCCATTTAGAGGGGATTCTCATTTTCCTGAATGCTGCAATCATCCTTGGAAGATGTAAAACACAATCAGCAGGAAAAAAAAGAATGGCAAACAAAGGAAATGTGAGAAGATCTGAATAAACAATAAAAATATCAATGCCGAAGGACATTGGTCTTTGTTGTCTGGGGCAACACAACACACGAGGGCTTTCCCTTTCCTATTGCAATAAGAAATGACGAAAACCTGCCTGCAAATATTTATTCATATTTAAAATACATTAGTTTGGCCATATTTGCAGTCAGTATGTATCCACTTTATTTGATCGTTCCAGCACCCACATTCCACCAAGCTGTATATTTAACAGCAAAATTCACAATTTGCACTGCTTGGTGTGCTACAGAAGCCATTCAATCAGAGAACAGAAATGATTTGACCGCAAATTTGCAACTGTAAATATTTATATCTAAGCGTTTGTAAATGATGTGCAGTACAAGAATAATTGCCAAATCAATTCAAAAGGCAAAACTGAATAAATTAATGCATCTATGAATTATTCATGAATTTTACCTTCTCATATAGCAAGTTCATTATTTCTCTATGTAACCAGTAAGCAGCTAATATGTCTGAGTGCATTGAAAATATCAATTAGTCTTCTGGATACACTATTCAGAGCTTTTAATCAACAGAAGATTTCAATAAATATTAAACTTTCATTTAGGGAATATGAGAAATCTTGGTTCTAGGGATAATGCATGCTTATTCCAGAGTATAAGGAAAAAGTATTTGCAATTTATGCAAAATATCAAGAGAATTTTCCATAGCTGTTTTAGCTCTGATGAGTGTAATAATAAAGTGCTCAAGAATTAATTGGCCAGGAATCTTGCAGATTTGATTGATCTTGGGAAGATCAATCCAAAAGACAGAGTCTGACTGTTCCAAACAGCTACACACTGTGAAGAGAAGCCATAATTTTCTCTAAAGGTTGGAGAAATCTCACGCTGCTCTTGCAAGGAAGAAAAGCCCAAGACACACCTCTTACACCGTGGCAAGTCTGGGAAGCCCTGTGAATGGCTTGGAGGCAGGAAACGAGAGCAGCTCCTGGAGGATTTGCTGTTCCATTGTGAGATGGGGCTCAAGGACAGATCAGGGATGTTGGCCTCAGCTTGGCTCCCTTGGCCCCAGAACTGGGTGTGGGTTTCACCCCACAGCCCCCCACACCACGGCCTTGGTGACGGCACAACCTCTGTGCCCGTGGAGCCAACACATCTCATGAGCTGCCACGGCTGCGTCTGACCTTCCCTGGGGACTGTGCATTACATTCTGTTTCTGACTTCAGGCAGCAGCTTAGAACAGCAGCGCTGGAGGTCTCTGTAATTTGTGCACTACTGGTAGGAAAAACAAGAGCAATAGTCTCTCTGGGAGTCATCTTCCCGGTTACTAAGGTACAAACACCAGGAACAAGATTTAGAGTGATGGGGGTTTGTCAGCCAAGCCAGCCAGAAATGCTTTTAAAGCTTTGCAGAGGCTGAGGCTGTGGATACAAACTTCATATTAGACTGGTTTATCCCAATTATTTCCACTTGTGTTCTTATGGTATTTTTAGCTGTGGATGTGTTTGCAGGAGAGAGAGAGAAAGGAAAGACAAGGAAAACATTTCCAGGCATATTTGGCTACAGCTGCAGAGAAGGTCCAGTCTCTGATCTTATCTTCAGAAGGAGATGACACTCTACAGTTTACCCATGCAGCAACTTCAAAAAGCAGATTGTTGATGACGGATTCTGGTTTATGAGACCAGGTAGTCCAACCTCACAGGTTACTCTGCAGTATGAGGAGGTGTGTACATCTGCGCTGCTTAGAAGTTTCAAGTACAGAGATATTTCCAGATAAGACCAACTTATCTCTGCAAGGAAAGCAGTGAGCAGAGGCTGCAGCACATAGGGTGTGTGCAGACTGACAAGATGTAGTATCTTCTAGGTTTTGAGAGCCCCATTCAGCTATCCTACTTCTCCATGCTTTGCTTCATTTTGATGGTGCGCTCAGAGAGGCAAAGAAAACATTTTTCAGCGCACACTTACCTACAAGCAGTTTGAAGTCATATAGCATTGCCCAAGCAACAGAAATTAAGAAGTTATAGAAATTAAAGGCCATAAGGCCACTTCAAAGCTGTCATCTAGCCCAACCCTCCTTTGACAAGTCAGGACTAAATATTAATAGGTTATACTTAAATGAACTTTGTGAAACTATGAAAGGAATAGGGTAGCTTTGAGAAAGACGTTAGACTGCTCAGTTCAAACTCATTCCACTCTTCCATCATAGAGTCTGTTCTGCCTCCACTGAAAACCACCTGAAAGTTCCTTTTGCTGTAAAGCTTTAAACCAAGCTCTGAGAAGATACGATGGATAACTAAACTACTGTCAAATTTGTGCAATACACAACACATAGGTAAGAAGCTTTTTCTGTTTGAGTGTGTATTGGCTAAAGAGTTATGTACAGACAAGGAAAGCACAGGGAAACTAAGGAAGATATCCGTTTTTCTGTATTGCTTGTGCTTTAAGACAAAATAAAATGAGCCTGTGTGCAAGATCGTTTTTAGCTTGGTCAACACTGCTTTTAATATAATGCAGAATTCAGATTAATTCAATATAGGAGTCATGTGCTCATCATCAATCCATGTCAGTCAAGTCATATGAATAGACGAAGCCACAAAATGTTACCTTAGCCTGGGTGGATTTCCTGAGACTCCTCCAGACAATGGGAGTCCCAGGAAGACTCCCTGGGATGTCCTTTGCAGGACCTTGTCTCTCTTCATGGAACAATTCACTCTCACAAAACAAGTCCAAGGAGAGGAGGCGCCCCATGCTGCACATGGGCTTTAATAGCTGTTACACTGGGCCTGTATCAATTAATTCAAAACAAATTTGGAGATGTCTTTAAGCTGACTGCCATAAGCCAACCTTCCCAGCTGAATGCTTCATTTTGCTAAGAGCTACCTATAATGAATGAGTTGGCTTTGCAAAAATAAACGGAGCAGCTACACAGAGGATAAATGGCCATCAGACCTAAACGAGGCATTTATCACAGAAGTACTGGTAAGGAACTTTTAAGGCTACCAAACTATTTAAAACTCAGCTTCAGCCTAGGGTGACGTATCCATTTTTTGCAATCCCAAGCTGCTGACTAAAACAGTGTTGTTCCACTCTCATCTCTAAATCTTCCGGTCCCATACTGCTGCTTAGTCGACAATACAGACCTGGCATTTCTACTCCCCTTCCTAAATGTCACAGTTGGTACATTGAACATCCTTTTGTTTATTCACCTATTCATCTCTCTGACAAGTTCTCTATTCATCTGTCTGACCAGTTCATTTTGAACTCTGATCCTGTCCTACAGAACATCTTGCAACTCCACCAACTGAAGTGTCAAATTTTAAAAGCATCTCTTCCATCAAATTGTTTGTAAAAAAGAGACATGTTTTTGCATCTTATTGTACATCAGAAGTAGCATAAGAGATATTAGAAACCTTCCAGCTTGATAGCACTGACTTTGAGAATAATTTCTAGTTATTTGTGAAACTGGCTGACAGTGATTATCATTCAACATTCCCTTGAGCAAAATAAAAGAAACATGGTCATATGGAGTGCAGACCAGTTGTATTTTTCATGGAGTCTGGAGACCATTCAGGGCAGGAATGTGAGGAATCCCCTGACTGAACTTGATTTGTGAATGTGTTTGAGTTTGCAAATCCCCATTTTAAAAAATGGACCACATTCTGTCATCACTGGCTCAGGGAAGAGCTCTCTCATGGCAAGTGTGAGGAATGGCCAGAGCCAAATGTTTTGCACATTCACTTGAGAAGGAAACAGAGAAAACCTTCGGCTGTTTATTTGAAATTTTAAAAGCCCTGCACAGTAGCAGAAACAAGATTTCAGGTTACCTGCCAATCACTGTTAATGTGTGTTAATAACAAACCAGATATGTGGCATCAGTGCAGACCCTTCACTGGCTTATTCCAGTCAAGAACATTTTATCCAAGTGACCTTGTCAGGGGGATTAATCACACTGCAAGCTTCTCCCTACTCATCTTCAATGTATACAGCCAAGTGGGAGGCCAGAACCCCAGAGAAGTATTTGAAAAGTGTGAATGTTTGTTAAACCTTTTTTAAGCTTCACTTTTGTTCAAGGGCAAATTACAGCACAGCAAATCTCTGGAGTACTTCCTCATTTTGTTCAGCCCAAGCTTGGCAATACAAGGTTTCTGGAAACCTGCAGTTCCTGATGAATACCAGGAAGATTTTCAAGTTTCCTATCAGACATGTATTAATTTCATCCAGTCCAAACTTGGGGAAAAGTCTCTAGACAGAAGAGGAGGAGCAGTCACGCACCAGTTCTCCCACTGGCATGTCCCATACCCTGGGCTAACCCAGGGTCTTGCTGGTCCCATGGGCATAATGCTCCGTGTCATCCCTTGTGTGGGGTGGAAAACCAAAGTTTTCCCACTCCACAGCTGTCAAAATTGAGAAAATTTCTCACTTGCTTTCCAAGGTATTTCTTCTGCACACCCTGCTGTACCTCTCGCCTTTCTCGCCCCTTCCCTCTGCAACATGCACGTGGGGACACCCTTCCTTTATAACCCTTCTTCTCCTTATAGTCACATTTTTTTTAACTTTATGTTTGAGGTTTTTTAACCCAAAAATTTCCAGAAAAGATAGAATGATAGACAAACCCTAACTATCTTTCCAAGAGCAAATTGCTGTAAGAGAGATATTTATTGAAGCAAGTGTTCCTCTGATTTATCACTCCACTCCCTCATTCCTACTGCTCACTCCTACGACTGAGGTTGTACAGAGCCAGTAATCCCTACAAAGAAAGAGCTTGACCTTTATATTTCCCAATAAAAGATGTAGCAAGCTTTGGTGCAATTTCATCAGATTTTCTTCAAATAGATTATCCTATCCCTACAGACACAACACAAGAACCCAAACCATAATGAAAGGTTTTGCTGCTGGAGGTAGATTGCTGCTTAATAACGGGTGCTTGCACACAGATAACTGAGCCAAGGCTGAGATTGTTTGATTAACCATTAATTTTTAGAGTTACTGGAAAGCAGTTTGAAAATCACTAAGAATCACAACACTGATTTGAAAAGGAATCAGAACAAAAGTCTTGCTATCACCATGGATACAACAGATGGGGCTTCAGCATTTAGGCAAAACACTTGGAACTTCATATTTATACTGTTGGGCAAAGTATATCCCTTAATTTTATTATTTAGAATATGTCCTACTTATAAATAAAATGGTAATCAACATACAAGGCAAATCTTGATCTGTTTTTTGTTGAAGTACAAGCATTCATCATTAGTTACTTCATTATTTTGCTTGTATACTGCCTGTGACATCAGCACAAGGCAGCACAACAGTGATGTAAGCTGATAGTGGTGTTTCAAATGCGAGATAACCATGTGATATTTTAAACATTTTGAGAATAACTATAACTTTACTGTATTCCCATCAAGCCTGAATCAGCCAAGTCAACACTCTGACTTAACACAAACGTTATTCATTGACTTTGTTAGGACCCGGATTATAAAAATATTCAGACACTTTACTCACACTGATTTTGGTGCGCTTTAGGTGTTTGAATTGCCTTTATTAATGTGGAGCCCTGACTTTGGTTTAGTGTCAGTGATGGATCAAAACCAGTGGAATGCTGATGGGTATTTGGTTTTGTTCCAACCTCAGCACTCCTCACGACTCTACCATCATTTTTCCTTCACTGACACCTCCAGAACCTTGTGGAAGATCTCAGCTGCAAGAACCAGTGCAGCTACAGACACACAGTGCCAATTGCAGAGAACAGGCACAGCTGAAGGGGGCAGGAATGATTTTCCCTGGTGCCTTCATGCTCACTTTCTTTAAAATAGCATAAAATGCCCTGCTACATCAGACTGAACTAAACATTCATTCAGCCCAGAGTTCTGTCTTGGACAGTGACCACATACCCAGAGAAAGGTGTAAGGACAAGGTAGAGATAGCATGGATTTAATTCAACACACTTGCCCAGTTTCCAGTGGTTGCTAAAACTAGAAGCAGCTTTTGCTGATGCCTCTTGACAAGATCTTCTTCTGTGATGTCTCTAAGTGCCTTCTGAGCATTGAATTAACATTGTGCCCTGTGACAGGGAAGGTCACACTTCATCATGACATGGAATTCGAGTCCTTATGAAAATAGTGGGCTTAAATGGTGCTTCGACTTTCCTCAGGTTGATGGCCCTTTCAACTCCAGCATTATTTTTCATAACCAGATATAAATAGGAACATTTAGTAATTACACATCATAAATATAAAGACTTCATAGAGTCACAGGATGGTTTGGCTTGGTTGGGTTTTCAAGGTCATCCAGTCCAACCCCCTTCCAATACTCTTTCAAATGCCTTTCAATTTAGACACCTGAAATCAGGGGCTTAATCCATCTGCCCAGATGTGTTCAGACAATTGCAAGCAATTCTAGTCCAGAAGCCACTGTAGCTACTTTTGTTCAGCACAGTATTACAGATAAAAAGTCCTTTTTTGCCTTCTTTTCTTCCCATAAAATTTCACCTGGGACCCAAAAATAACCCTCCAGATAACAGAAATTGGTACCTTGCTACAAAATGTTTCCACTTCAGCAAGCTAGCATTTCTGGCACAAAATAACCCCAAACCTATTTAGTGAAGAATTTCAAAGAAGCTGTAATGAATTACTTAACTAGACTCCCCAAGACTTGCTCGTGGTTCAGTGTGTGTGCTGATCTCTGCCTGATGGCATTTGGCTTAGTTTTTGTATCCCTGAAAAATAAACAGAAGGTTTGCCAGTGGCTTTGGTGAGAACAGATTGAGGCTATAAAGAAATCAAGACAATTTCCTTCTGGAAACCGGTAGCTTTCTGTTAATAGAGGAATCCAGAGGAAGAGAAAGCAGCATGACCTGTGGAAAGATTTCATTATCGCAAAGCATCCAGCCTTTTGAAAAGGAGGACGTGTAATTAAAATGCAGAGATTGGGAAAAAAATCTCTGAGTGTGCATAGTAGCAGCCCTGGAAGCAGGTTCCGTGGGCCAGGAGAGGAAGGCAGGGAAATGGCAATGGGCACTGAGCCACAAAAGTCTTCTCAGAAGTGGAAGGTGAGGGTTGAGCTGTGCACTGTGTCCAGCAGGATCAGTGTCCAGCACCAGCATTTTCTAGGGAGAGTCTGATGAGGAAATGAGAAAAGAAGGATATTTTCTAAAGTCCTCTGCATGGAGGAGGACCCCTCTTTCATTTTTTCAATGAAATAAGGAAGCAAGAAAACCTGCAGCTGCTGAATGTTGGATGTATCAAATCCAGGACTTACGGTACAGCTTTTTGCAAGTCCTTTCTAGCCTCATTTTACACTAAAAATACATCATGCCATTTCCTAAAAGGTTTCACGAATGCTTCTAGTGCACCAGGAAGTGAATAATTCTCTCTATCCTGACCAAGAAAAGTCTCAGTTCCTCATTAACCTCTTTACAGGATGTGATCTCCTGTAGTTCTGCTGAAGAGATGTTGCCTAGCTGGGGTGTTCTTGTTTCCTGTTATTTCATAGCTCTGCGGGGAAATAACTGGTGGTTTCGAAGAAAAAGAAAGGAAGTAAAAATGGCAAGGGAACAACAGAATCATCTCTATTATTTTTCTACACCAGGTTATCTCTAGATTGCTGTGCCATCGCCTCAGGTTTAAAGAAACCCAAGGGAAAATCAAGCAATTCACACAAAGTCCCAAATGCTGCATGAGATTGTATCTGAATCAGATGGTCTTTAAAGCCCATTAAAGGTAGAGTAGGATCACACATGCACAGGCATCCATATCATTTTTGCAGCAATGTCAGAGGGACCACGAGCCCACAAATGCACTCAGAGCAGGAGAGCAGCAAGATGACCTCACTCCAGCATCACAGAGCTCCAGGCAGGGCCAGCTGGCCTCACCACAAGGCAGATCTGCACGGAGAGAACTCCCTTCTCCTCACAGATCCTTCACCATCTCAACACTTCAGGACCCAGGAGAAGAGCTCAGGCCTGTCAAGTCCTCCCGTTCAGCCCACGTACTGCACATATACTAGGTAGATGATGTGATTCAGCTACTTCTTGTATTCTGCTCAGTCTTCTTTCCTCTTCCACGAATGTGCCTCCACCACCTGCTGAGATTCCCTTATTCAGCTGCAGTGGGGTCTCAGCTCACCTTCAGGACTTCTCTTGCCCTCCCAGGGACATTTTACTGTCAGTCTACCACACTCTGAGTCCCAGGAGACATAACCATGCCTGGCAGAGGTGGCCTTCCCATTCCACTACCGACCTCATCCTCAGCTATTCACTGACCCCCTGGAGCTCACCGTCACTTGGCTTCCTCCCTCCAGCATCCAAAGCAGTTTCCTTAGTCAGACTGGGAATTATTTGTAGGAAGAAATCACTCATGATTGGCACACGAGCAGAGGCTGGACTGTGTTGCTTCCCAAGCCAATTGCTGGCTGTAAACAGCTGTATGGAGGCAGGGAGGCGACAGAGGCCAGGCAGCCTGACCCTCATCTGAGCTGCACAACCAGACAATTAGCCAGAGTGTCCCACATCTCCAATCTGCACACAATGGTATTTTACCTAATAACTTCCTGTATGAAGCAAATGGACCAAATAATTAAAGCACCATAAGCAATCTTACCATTAATGCGATTTTTTCACCTTTTTTTTTCACACGCTCATTAAATATTTGCAAAAGGTATTCCAGCAGTAAAAAACCCAACAAACTTCCAAAAGGTAAGAGGACATGCTGTTTCAAAAAAGTGCTTTTCCACCTTCTTGCAGCCTTTAGAAACCAATGTGCATGGAGGATGCTCATGGGCACCCAGCAAAGCTGCCCTTTGCCCTGTAGCTCCCACCCAGGGCAGGCTGAGGGGACATGCCGCAACCTGAGCAAGGAGCTGGTGAATAAATCACAACAGAATCCAACCCAAACATTTTGAGCTGGATTTTTTATGGCTGGAGCTCTTTCTTCCTCTCTAGCTCCACTATTCCAGTCTTTTATGGCAGGACTTCTTCTGATACTATAAAAATGCACTTTTACCATCCACAGTCAAAGGGGCAGTGGATAAATGTTTGATTTCCTCTCTAGCCAATAGGCATCTGCTGCCTAGGAAGTGATCAATGAAATGATAAAGCTTAATCAGAGTCTTACTGTATATTATGAGAAGAGTCACATATCAAAGCTGGGTTCTGAGGTTTCCAGTTTGAGTTATTTACTTGATTGTATATCTTTCTTGATCTTGAAAAGACTCCCAAAAAGCCTAAATCTTACCAAGCTGGTTACTTTCTTGACATCCTATGGCATTGTGTGGTTTTTGTATAAATAAAAACATAAAACCTTGGTAAAAGACCACAGACGTTGTCCTATAAAAACACACAGAGCATGTGGAGCCAAATTCTGGAAACAATGACAATATTTTTCAAAATGGAACTCCTGAGGGTTTTGTTGAATAAACACACACGTATAAAACTGAATATTTTTTAGTACGTTTTGAATACTTAAAATATATTAAAAAAAAAAAAAAAAAAGGAGGATGTAAGCAATGAAGCACCTCATCCTTTGCACAGACTTTTAATGAAACCAGTATCTCATCCTGGTTGTTTTCTTATGTTGTTTTTGAAAAATGAAAATAATTCCTGCTAACGGGCACAACTGAAAATTAACTGTTCAAGCTCAATGTTTTCTAAGTGTGCCAAGAACAGACCATAAAACAGGAAAAAAAAGAAAGAGCACTAATTACTTTATTTGTATCCTAAAACTCAACTAACAAGTAAAAGCCTTTAAAGAACACCGGTCAGAAATACTGATATCAAAGGAAAAGACTGCTGATAATCCTGGATTCTTTTGCAATGATTTATTCCATATTTTATTGCACAATTTATAAAAGAGAATTGCAGCAATCAGAGCCCTTGCATTGCTACATGAGATTAAAAGATTTTCTTATCAGACAACTCAGAATTGTGATGATTCACACCTTCATTATTTCTTGAAACACTCCAGCTTCCTCCAGAAGGTACAGCAAGGGTTTTGCATGACTACATCCCTTAAACTAAACAGTGCTCATGTCATTTTCCCACGGTGCTCGGAACAAGCTAGGGGTGAAAGAGTAACCCTTTTAAGCCAGTTAAACAACCGTCATTATTTTAAAATAAATGAAGAGGAGCCGAGTTATTTACAACTCTGTGCTCATGTTTTATGCATGCCTTACCTCGGAGATATTCGATAGCCCCCCACAACACTCTGTTGGCTCTAATCTTCAACAAGTCTTTGCCAAGAAGGTCACATTGGCCTATTTGCCCTGAGAAAGGTGAGATTTGGAGACGTGGTGAAGGAATAGGACAAATGGGAAGACACTGGAAAATTATTTTTGCTGCCAGGGTTTTCACACAAGCATAAAACCTGGGTCAGGGAGAGTCCCTTCAGTTGAAAGTGAGTGCCAGTACCTCTCACTGCCAGGTGAAATGAAGGATACGCCCAGCCTTGCTGTGCAGGGAGGAGAGCCAGAAGGAGAATGAGCTACTTGCTAGGAATTTCTTGAAAGCCGCAAAGAGGAGCCATCGTACTCACAGAGAGTTTTGTGGGATTTCCCAGCCAACCATTAGCACACATCAGTCTGGCCTTCAGGGTCTGCAAAAAAAATGGAAACTCAGACCCGGAGGGTAAGCACCTGAGACTGTGAGGGGGTGGACCAGGGAAGACCCTTCTGTTTTGGAAACACTTTTCTGGAGAACAAGAGACTCAAGCTGCTGTGCTTGAGAACCAGCTGTACCCAAAGGTATTGTTCTTCACAATGGCTCCACAGCATCCTCGTGTGAAATTATATTTCGGTTCTGCAACAGCTAGACACCTTCTCCAGATGTGGCTTTTACCAGGAACATCAGTGCTGCCTTGGTAAAACCAGGGGAGGGCACCCATTCAGCTTGCAGAGGATATGAGGGGCTGTGTTACAAGTCCTGACTTGAGGACTGTGTGTTTTAACCCCACATTGCCCCCATTATTAATTTCAAATATGACCCAAAGAAGTCGAGGAAGGAGCATCTCTTTCCTTTTCTGATCTCTCCCACTAAGCAATACTGAGAAGAATTTAAGTTGGGTAGTGGCAGTCACACTGGAGATGCCAAGCCTGATGCCCAGGCTCAGGGATGACATGCTTTCTTCTGCACATAATCCTGCAGCAGGAGGGGTGAAAGGACTCCCTATGCCCTGCAACACACACACACGGTTCATTCAGGAGGTTGCAGCCCGGTTTTGAACATAAAATGTACCCAACTACACATAAATTGGTGTCCACCGGTATTTCTATTGTAATCTCATTGATTTGTGTGGCTTATGGAAATTTGGAGTGAAGCAAAACAAAAACACACCTCTGTACCACCTTCAACCTTGAGAACCCCCAAAAAAGGCCCTTCAGTGACTTTCTAAATTCCATTCAAAGTTTCTTTTTAACTGAGAGTTTCATGGGTGAGATATTTAATAGAATGCGACCCCCCCAGCTCATTTTGCTTTGTAGACAGAGCATTGTGCTTGAGTCTCTCATCCATTCACACACTTGGATTACCTCATAAAGGTATTTTTTAGAAATAAAACTTGAATAGGGAGTTGTTTTTTTTTTACCTTAGCGATTAGCTGGAGATTAGAATTCAATTGAACAGTTCGGTTAAATATGGGTTTGTGTGTGTTGATATGGCTCCCCATTGTCGCTGCAGGTATGAGAGGTTTGGCAGTTTCCCAGCTTGGCTCTCCAGTGGGGGCTTGTACCAATGTAAAAAGCAGTGTCCCACCTTTCAGTAAAATAAAATGAAATACTTCTCAGAAAATGGTGATTGAAATCTTGCCAGTTTTAAGAGAGAGAAATTTACATGAAACTTATTTTTTTTTCAAACCCCTTTTTTTTTTTTTTTAGGGGACAGAAATGTCTGTTTTTTCTTGATTATACAGATATATATATTGTTGGGGTTTGTTCCCCCTTCAAGCAAGCTCTGAGGAAACAATATTAGAAGAAGAAATAATTAGAGAAGCCAACAGTCAGCTGCTTTCTCTGAAGAATATTGGGCAGATGACAAACCCACTACAACATTTGGCACGCTATTTATGGGCAGGAAATTTTAATAGAGAAATGACACTCTGCAAATCATGCTGAAGTTGTATGAAAGTTTTTTCCTGCTAAAACTGAAGGACCATAATGACAGACAGACAAAAATGAACTTCTGTACTTTCTCCTTGTCATGACGGTAACTCACAGTTTTCTTAGTGTGAGATATCTCTTTTTCTGAGCAGTGACAACATTTATAAATGGTACTCTAAATGAGACAGATCTTTGAAATAATCTGTTCCAGGTTAGCCTATCATTACCAATAAAATACCTCTGATTTGCACAAAATATGTAATTTGAGAGGGTTTGTTTTTTTTTTCCCTGCTGGTGTAACTCTTTTGCTCTTTTAACTCTTAAAACCACAAAAAATGCTCTCAGAAATATTCCCAGCTGCTCGGGTCATGCTCAGCTGTGCTGATACCAGTTTACAGTGAACACATTTATAAAGCACATTATGTCTTGATTACATGGCAAAATTGGAGAGTCGAACATCTCCTCATGCATCAGGGAACTGCATAGGTACAGTAAGTCCTGAGGCAGGACAGCGGCAGTGCCACTTGGTGAATACACAAAGTAGAGGCAAAAAAACCCCAAATCTCTCTCTCTGTCCCCCATGGAGCAACCAGCACACGGTGCAGATGGGCAGCAGGGTGGTGCAGTCACTGAAGCTGAGGGATGGCACCGTGACATTTCTCCCTGTCCTCTGCCACCTCACTGTGCCACAGCTCTGCTCTGCCCCTGGAAGTCTGACCCTGAGCTCACGAAAGCAGGAGCAGAAAAGACGTCTCCACTTCATTAATCCCAGAGCAGGCTCCCAAGGCGTGTGATGAAGGAAATGCAGATGCACCCACAGAGCTCTGCGGCGCAGCGAAGCCGCGTTTCCCCAAGATAGGGATCGCAGCTGGTGTAGTGTTACAAACCCTGCACAGAGAGATCCTTCCTGCCAACATCTAAGCCATGGCAAGGAAGCACAGTGATGCAGGTTCAGCTCTGTGTGCTGCCAGAAACCTGACTTCACACTCTTGTCTCCTCTATGACCTGACTAACCTAGCAAGTGACAGCCTTGTTATAAATATCCAAGAATCATGAGGTGGTCACTTTCCCACTGTCACAGCTAATTAACTTCTAGGAATAACTATGGGAACTATTTCATTTCACCATCCCAAACATGGGCCTGGAGTGAATGTGTGTATCTGACTGAACTGGCTGAGAAAAAAAACCCTTCTGGTAAACATCAGGACAGGTATAAAATACTGTGGGTATGTGCCATGTATTCAAGGCTCTGCAGTTTGCTAGAAGCAGCAGCAAGATTTACAACACAATTTCCAATCACTTACACCACCATTTTCAATCACTTGCACATGGTGGTACTT
>VYZQ01056299.1:133237-184680 GCA_013400655.1 Mystacornis crossleyi
TCGTCTCTTTTTTAGAATTTTTTTACCACTTAATTCATATATACTGTTCTTATATTATTTTAAAAATGCAAATATATGAAATTGGTTATTCAGGAATTAAATATGACTACTCCCATTAATTCATAAAACATCTAATTTTTTATTCAGCTTTGAAAATCGTTAATGACAGTAGCAGTTCAATACACACTGAAGGCTTTGCTCTTCTTTCTGCTTAAAGCTTCTTTCTCTGTGCTGAAAGTTTCATTACATTTTTACTAACAGAACACATATAAAAGATGAAATCAAACTTCAAGCCAAATATGCAGTTTCAGAAGAATAAGATGGTGCAAAAAAAACACATTTTCCAGAATGGAAATATACCTATTTCTTTTAATTCTTTGTGAAATTGCTTGGAAAAGATACCACATGGGCATATTTCCACATAAAAAATTCATCAGATTTTTCTGACAAACTCTTTTCCAGCTAATTGCACAGGGATTTACATGAGGAGGGCCTCTAAAAACCTCACTGAGTTGAATACAGAATTTGGTTTCCTCTGTGTACTTCCCTTTGGGATCTTAAGTGCACATACTTGCCCAGTATGGACTTTTCCTTTCAAAATTAACCTGCTCTTCATTTCTCAGATAAACAGACCATTAAGAGACATCTATTAGATTGCAGAAAGTGGTTGTTTTTATTGAAAATACACATCCAGGAAAGCTGATGCTCCACCACGTCCCTTTACAACAGTTTCAATTCCGGCTCTCATTTGTTACATCCAGGCTTTTGCTCCTGTGAATGCTGATCAAGCTTCTGCTGAGCCTGGGGAAGAGGCAGGAGGGTTTTCTACCAAGTGTTTATTTGATTAGTTTTCTCCCTTTTTTCAACATCAGAACCAAGGTGTCTAGAAATCTGTGTTAATTGGCAATAAATTAGGTTAAGTAAGAATTCCCCCAGTAGGGACAGTTTTGCCTGCAACCACTGCCTCAGTCACTCGTGCTTCTCTGCCTGCACTGGAATTTATGACAATATAAAACCAGCCTTATAAGCACAATGACAAAGCAAGCAATAATTTCACCAAGGAAACACTCACCACTCTAATAGCACCAACGTGCAAGTGTTAAAATGGAGATCCCAGAGCTTTCACAGAAATATATTTCACATCCATCAACTGTAAACAACATCAGACTCTTTACACTACGACAAATCAAAGTGCAGAGGACACTTATTCTTAGAACAAGCAGGTACAGAACATTCTTATCACACATGGTTACATAAAATAATAGACCTAAACCTGACATACAATCATATGAAATTATTTTTAAGATTTACAGACAGAGTTCATTTTCCTACCTTTCTGCTTCCTTACTTGGCATTAACTCACAACCAAACCATAACCAACACACCCTCTCTGACTGGAGGCACATAACATCACTCAAGTCCAAACTTCCTAAATTCTGTCTTTCATTTAAGGGTTCCTGATGGTCTAAAGTGCATATTTGGAACATCAGAAAATCAGAGTGTCTGACACTGTCAGATTTTCTATTGTCTCAGATTATTTGCCACAGAAAGCTCTTAGGGTCAGGTGCATTAGAATTCTCCAGGACTGATCACCTGCCATGGATTAGCTGCTTACAGGAATGGGGAAGTCATAGGGGAGGGAAGGGTGTCAGAATCTCAACCTATAGGGCAAGTAAAACCCCATGCATTTTATCGTGGTTCAAAGCAATAATCCAGGAAGGTTCACAATGGATGAAGTAGACCCCATTCCCACCTCCCTCCTGGTGGAACAGGTTGCCCAGAGAAGTTGTGGCTGCCCCATCCCTGCAAGTGTTCAAGACCAGGCTGGATGGGGCTCTGAGCAACCTGGTCTAATGGGTGGCATCCCTGCTGATGACAGGCATTTTGGAACAAGATGGTTTTTAATGTCCTTTCCACCCCAAACCATTCTATGACACTCTATGAAGGCAGAACTCGCATGAAGGAACACTCTAGTTGAAATTTAAATTCACACAGGTTCCAGGTCTGGATCAAAACAGGATTTCCCCACTGCCTGAGGAGTGGCTGTGCTTCAATTAATCAGCAGTACAAAACCAAACCTCCACCCTGAGTATCCTCCTGACGTGAGCTCGTCTAAAAGGAAAAAACTTCAAATCTTAGTTGTCTGTATTTAAGGAGAAAAGAGGAAGTAGCAAAGAAAAGAAAGCAATTATTAGTAAATCAGAGAAAACTCTTCTACTTTCATACAAACTCCTTTATAAATTTCTTGGAAGAACTTTTTGTTAGTTAACTGAGGGATTTCCTACCTCTTTTTTTCTGTGTTCTCATGTTTGATTCTAGTAGTTTGGATTGTACAAAATAAAATTCTGCTTCCCCAGCCAGTAAGGAATTAACAGACACTGTAAACTGAGTCACGACATTCTTACTTGCTCATTCTTGTTATCAACTTATATCCTTCCTCCCTCCTCCCCTTCTCCAGGTTTCTAAAGGAGGCCACTGTGTGGCATCCCAGTACCAAAAACAGACGGCTGACAGGGTCAGCAGTGCCCAGTGAAAATTCATCGAGGCATTCAATACATAGGGAGCAAATATTCAACTTTTTTTCCTGCAGTCACAGATGGCAGGAGTGAGAGGGACAGGACCACTCGCTCTGTTGCTGAAGGAGCCCACTCCATGCAGACGTAGTCAAATACTGTGTACAGGAACTTTCAGTCACCTTTGCAGGGAAATATTTTGCAGAATAAGAGATCTGACAAAATTTCTTTGTGAAGTTTCAACTTAAAATTACCTTTTTTGGCATCATTCCACATAATTCATTGTATTTTATTTTAGAAAGGTGAGTAATATACCAGCTCTTAAATAGTCATAAAATAACTTCTGGCATCTTCCACTACTCCCCGTGAGAAGCACTGCAGCTGATAGAATGGTGAGTTAAAAAAATAAACAAGTCCACAAAACTCAAAACCCACCATTGTGAAGGAGACTCATGCAGGGAAAACAGAGTATGAGTCAGACAGAATATTAGAATAATAGTTCAATTAAAAACCCCAAGGTGTACCTGTGTCTTCTCATTCCTTAAGTGTGAATGATGATTTCCCTTTAGAAAATTCTAAAATAAGTATCCAGAGAGCTCCAAATCTGGGTGCCCTGCAGCAAACCTCCTTCTACATCCTGGACAAACAAGCAAGTCTGTGAAAATGTCATTTTTTTTCTCATTACAAATATGTTCTGCTGCGACTTCAGCCTGTTGAGCCGTGACCTCATCCCACCTAGCAAGCGGAGTAGATCTACATGTCTGATCACTGTTTGGATGAAGACAGCCAAGGAAAACCTCGCCTTGTCCCACAGCTCTGTGGCTGATTCAGTGAGTGGAACTTTCTCTTCTGAGTCAGCACTGATTCACTGGTGGGGCTCAGTGCCATGGGACAAGGTATTTCCAAAGGAGACGTGTTTCAACTAAAACAAAAACCGAGTTCCAGCTGAGCACTAAACACAGTTCTCTTCAGCCAAGGTGAGTGCTACAGCTTTACGTGTGTAAAAATTCCAAAAGTCAAACAGTCTTTTATTTCCTGCATCTAGAAACTAGATGACTTCACCTAATTATGAAACAGTAAAACCTTCACATCAGGCAGTGACACTGCTCTGCCTTCCCAGGGGCTCAGTCTCCTCATCACTTCCACACACAGAGAATTAAAGCTCTCGTCTTACTCCTCCCACCCACATTTGCCTTACCAAACAGAGCCCTATACAGGCTTTATACTCCACCACCACAGCTCCTCTTCCCTCCCTGCGAGATGGAGCCGGGAGCACTGGATGTGTGGCCCCATGTAAAGCCAGTTTTCCTCTAGAAAACCTACAGCCACAGTAACAGGGCAAGATGATGAGGGCAAAGGTAGGAAATGCCGCAGGGTCTCCAGAGCTCACTCAGGAGTTAAACCATTTCCTTCCTGACCGCAGGTTTTTGTTCCTACAGAGAGTCTCCTGAGCAAGCACAGGGTAGAAAGGTGCCCATATGCAAACCCTTGCAAGAGTTCATCTCTGTTTGACAGCCTGTTTGAAAAAAATTCATTTTGTTGGTGGTGTTTAGATTCTCAGACACTGAATAGTACATGGGACCCACAGGCCTTTGTCCATTATATCCACCAGGACAGGAGAAATTGCTTCGCCCTTGTCTGGTGCCTAGGGCCAGACACTCTGCTTCTGTCCTGATTTCACTTAAGCCCTTCCATGTGCCATCCTCTGGAATATCCAGTGGGAGTTCCTGAGGGGCTGACCATGAGCCACACTACCCAACTCAGCCCTGAACCCTCCTTCTTTTCCCTCCTGTGGTGCCCGTGCTGGCACCACAGCAGCTTGGCCACTGGCCTCCAAAACATTTTCAGCTCTCTGGGGAAAGCACAGCCCTCAGGCTGCTGAAAGTGCAGCCAGTGCACCTGGTACCAATAACTGATGCTTAAATCCAGAGCAGACACCCAGCTCCTCAAGTTTTCCAGCTATTGGCACCATGGGATCAAGCCCACAGTCAGAAGGTTGGTTTAAAAGAATAAACTCCACAGGGAAATGCACAGGACCCACAGCTATCCCACGGCATATGCAAAGTTGAGGAGGGTACACATGTTCTCACCATATCTGGCTTTGGCTTCTTTTGTTGTGTCTGCTGTCTCATTTCCACAAGCCTTTCCCTGCGAGGTAGAAAATTATCCCAGTAGTCTGCTCATTCCAGTGCTAGCTTTAGGTGGACAGATAACAATTCAAAAATCCTTAAGGAGAGTTTTAGGTCATCCATAGGCCCCAATTTAGAGGTCTGGTACAGCTGCCTAACTGTATGTTAGATTGTCATATATTTACATACATTTACAAAGTACATGTGGCTTTCTCACCAATGCAGCTAGAAAAGCATGCTCACTAATCTCCAATTTCAACTCAGCAAAACCTTTTCTTTTTTTTCCATAGGAAAATGCCAGTTCCTGAAAAATATGCATATATATTCTGCAGGAACAGATTGATTGAATCAAGTCTTCTAACAGCGAGCAAACACACTTCCTAGGGAAACCTGGCTGGTTTCCTGCTAGCTCCTGGCCTCCCTGGGAGCCTCCCTGGTGAGCAGCATGTCTGGTCTCACAGCCTCCCTGCTGCAATCATCACGGGGAGTCCTGTCCTTTTCTGTTTAAAATTGTGAAATAAAAATTTTTCTTTTATTAATTAAATGAAATTTCATATTCCTGCTCTGTGGGAAGTGAGAAATTCCAAGATACTTAATTTTAATACAGAAAGGATGTGAGGCTGGTAATAAACTTGCCCATTTCTCCCTCTACAGGAATTTGAGGTTCTGATGAGCCCTTCTTACACATCATTGCTTATTCCATTGCTCACCTCTGGCTGGGTAAAGACAACTGGTGGAAGTCCAAACCTGATGAATTAACATTTGAAAAAAATTAAACTAACCAACTTCTATGAGTTTAACAACAAACAGGAGCCTACGTTCCCCAGAGACCGACCATGGAGAGCAGCTGGCAATAAAACCTGATTGCATGTGGAAATGGTTAGGAAAACAAAACAAAACAATAATACAACTTCGGCATGCAAACTCAAATCTCACCCAGGCCTTGGGAAAAGAAATAATCAAGTAGCAGAAAGAACAACTCAATTTTAAGCAGCACTTTCCACCCGTGAATCTCAGAAAATTTAGTGAAGTTAAAAGCTTTACAAATAGAAAAACACACATAACAAATAAAAATTAAGGAAGATGAGCAGGCCAGTGGTAGGTGAGTAGAGCATGTTTCACAGCCACAGCCCAGCAGCCAACCTTCAAGAATTTATCAAGGTGAGTAAAAGACTCAGTTTCTCAGGGCATGAACCCTGTGCTCTTCTTAGTCAGTTGTTGCCTGTGAGCCCTGGACTGTTCTGCTCCCACTGCCAGCAGGCAGAATGGCCCCTGAGAGTGGCAGGATTTCCAAACACAGCAAGTTTTCCAGCTGGGCTGATACCAACATGATCATCCTCTCCCTCCTAAAATCCTCTTGCATGAAGTCTTCCTCTTTGGGGACATCCTCTGCGGCTGGTATCTGCACCCTTCCATGTGAAGGTGCAACCAAGAAATATATTTTTGGTCTTAGAGTAGCCTGCATTCTGTTTCCTCCATGGGGAAATGACAGAGCCTTGTCTTTGCCCATCTCAGAGAACAGTCAAAAAGCCCAGAGACATCTGCCCAGGATCCTGAGGGGCACTGTATCTGCAAGCATTGTAACATCTAGGCCAGCATGAGATAATGTTTTGGCTATCTGCTTGAGGTAATTTGCACTACGAGCATATGATCCTTTTGTGGCTGGTGTTAACATTTTGGATTAGGGCTGTAAAGGGTGTTGAGAGAAGCGAAGTAGACATCTGGTCATACTGTTGGAATTTATGTGGGAAGCAAGAGGAGTATCTGCAAAGCACCAAAAAACAAACTTTAAGCACAGAAAAGAGGAAAGTAACAGAGTTCAGCAGGCCAGGAAGGCAGGTAAGAGGGGGCTGCTCCTCCTGCTGCATTTTCCACTGTGCACTACACCACTGCTAGGCACTGTAAGTGCAAGGAGCATTTCCATGTTGAAAGATACAGAGGGATTCTCTAAACCACTCGTGCAGAGAACAGTGTGACTAGATTTTCTGTGGCAAGAAACACACTTCCAGAACAGATCAAAACAGCTCTTAAAAAAATACAAAGCTCTGCCTTGACATAGCCTTGTTACAAGCATGACACATCCACCCCTCCTTGCGTCAAAGGCATTAGGGTAGGTGTTGCAGAAAAACTTGGTATCAAAGATAAGCAAATTAATTTCTGTTTTCTGCACTGGGCGTCATTCCTTTTGGGTTTTGCTGCTGCCATTTCTTTGATGCCATAGCTGGGAAACCTGCTGGAAGAGAACCCAAATTTTTTTTGTTCCAAGACAACACCCAAGCCACCAGATCATGACACTTTTCTGCACAGAAAGGGCAGTTACAGGCACAAGAGAAATGTCCCATATGAAAAATATATCAGGGAAGAAACTTAACATTTATTACTTTTCTTGACAGAATTTTTTTGTTTACTTGTTGGTAAAGGATAGATTTTTGAAGGGAGGAAAATTTAGCTGATTACAATGAAAGCATCCTTTTTTAAAATAATTCTTGGTTTATTTAAGAGCTCAGAGTTCACACTGCTCAGAAAAGTGGCAGCTCCAGTAACTAAGGCATTCTCCAAACCTAGACATTTATTATAAATATTATTTGCTGTTTTAAAAGAAGAATGTCTTCCAGTTGAGGACATGCTGCCTCTTAAAGGGAAGGAGGAGTTTCCCTACAGTCCTAAAAAAAATCTTACTTTTTAAATTGGTAGTCCTACACATATTTGAGGCAGAGCAAATATACTCAGTCATTAAGATCTGTGTTTTGAATGATGCATTATTTTCATCTGCAAGGAAAAATCTCCAAACTTTGCGAGTCACAGACTCAAATCCTTATTTTTAAAGTTAATACTCAATATGGCCACCTTTCTCACAAAATGGACTTGCGGATTAGATAGGCACCGGTGATAATTCTCAGATAGAGAAAGGAACTGAACCTAAAATTTCTAGAACTTAGAGAGCACTTAGAGTGCTTTGAGAATTGAATGATCAGCTTGAGCAGAAGCAGCCAAGACCCATGAACTCATAATGCCCAGTCAAACTGAAGACCAAAATTTTAAAAAAAGTAGGCTTCTCTTGCACTTCCAAGTGAAATTCCAATGTCCCCAAGGCTGAAAGTGAGTGCTTGCAAAACTTAATATAGGAATCCTTTGCACCTTCATATTTTATGCAAGTTACTGAGTTAGGAGCAGATGGATTTTGCAGATTTAAATCTTTGGGGTTTGACTGCTTGAGGTGCACTTAAATACTTCTCATTGCTACTATTATAATGAACATATTTCACCAGTTAATAAGGTAGCAAACTTTGAAATGCAGGCATACGGGCAGCGTGGGAATTCAAGCGAACTCTTGTTTCTGTGGGATGGAACAGCCTTGTGCCATCAAAGGTGAAAATTGTTAATGGGTGGAAGTCCAACATCTGCTACACCACCTTTACATGGTTTCATGTGAAAACAAAATCCATATGAAACACTGGTAGGAAGCAGGGCCTCGTGAGCTCTCTTCAGGCTCACAGGATGCCCTGACCATCCCTGCCTGGCACATGCCCAGCCTCCAATTTCACCTGTCACATGAAGCAGAGCTGCACAGCACTTCAGTAAAATACCAACCTTAGACTTTTTCTGCTTTTAAACTAAATCGTTGTTTAATATTTTAGGGAGATAAAAATTTTTTAATTAATATTGATTTCTATTTTACACTTTTTTCCTGTAATAGTAGAAAGCTTCAAAAATGAGACCGTTGCTGAGACTGATTTTGCCTTACTACCACTTGCTTTATCACCATTCTGCTTCATAAAAGATATTTGTTATGAAAAAATTTGGCTGTTTTTAATTTTATCAGTGTTCACCCTGAAAACAATACTCAAAAATTTCAACAACAAATAGAAACTGAAGATCCCGTCCACCCTGAAAAATTAGTATCTGATTTGCAACAATTTTTCTTCCAAGACTTCTAAACTTTTTAATATACAAAGCAAATATTACAAACCCATTCTCCTCATTAGAAAGGACCCTGCCTCACATCCCTTCATATCTGAGGAATAGAAATTGTTGAAACTTGCACATTCTGGTGCCCTAATGAGGATTAAGGCAGAGGTCATTCCTCCAGCTAAGGTGACTGTATTCATTAGGGCGGGTAGGTGCTTGCACAGATGAGTTGTTTGAAAGCCTTCTGTGATTTTTTTAACAGCTATTATTAGAAACACTGGCACAATCAAGTGAATCAGTGCAGCCACACCAGTGGACAGTGGTACAAATGTGCCTTCCTCCCTCAAGGAAGGAGAAACCACAAATACATAACTCTGTTGGTTAAAAAAAGGAAATTACCATACCCCTAATTAGTTTAAAAATATTTAAAAGGCCAAGCCCTGGGAGAGGGTTGTGGTAACTGAGTTAACTGGCACTTCCATGAATAAATTTCATCTTGAGAGTGTAATTATTTAGTGAATGTGGGTGTTGGTCACCTGACTCAGTACAGCTATTTTCCAAAGTACTGAGAGAAACAGGACACAGCTGCTTCACCCTAAAGAGGAAAGATAAAGCACGTCAGGTAAATCACACCCAGAAATGCCTGTTCTCTCCATTAACCATAACTGGAGCCCAGAAAGCTGAGCTCTGGTAAAGATACCATCTTCAAATGTCTGTAGACATGAAAAGAATGCAAGATAATTCCTGCTCTAGCTAAGGTTTCAAGAGACCACAACCAACAACAAGTGTTGGTTTAGAACAGAAATATCCCACTTTAGGGCAAGAGCTGCACCAATAATCAACTGAAGCAGAGTTACCACTTACTGCATTAACAGGGCACAGGTCCTGCTGCTCTACAAGCAATTCCAGAGGCTTTTGGCCAGACTGCTTGTGTGGCAAAAGGCTGGATGACTCCTAGAGGATAAACCACATCCTGTCACTGGTCAGGAAGAAACCTGAGGACTTCCAAGTCCCTTGAGGACAAATTACTCAGAGAAAAATCTGTAAGGGTTTTATTAGTAGCAGTAGTAGTATTAGTAGTAGTATTTAAAATACAAGTGTCTTAAAATAGCATGACCAGGAAGGGTGGATTCAGGGAGCTGACATCTGACAGATGTTGCTAGTTAAGAAAAACTCTGGAATCCAGCCCAAAGACTCACTGACTGAAATAGGCTTGACACCCAGATCTAACCAGGGAAACAAATGCCCAGATCCCTCCATCCTCTGGTGCCTGGGTGCCAGATGTGTCAGCGTCTAGTCCACAGCAGAGAGGCCACAAAGTACTTCCTCGCTGTTACAAACAAAACCCAGTCCTGGCATGTGTCATTTAATAAATGTGCCTTTCAGTGCTTAATGTTGTGGTTCCCAAACCAGCCCAAGCAGCAGGAAAGGAGGATTAGTGTCTTTCCAGAGAGGATGCAGCAGTGAGTCACGATCTCAGCACTGCTGTGAATCACTTCAGCGATGCTGCTGAATGGCTCAGCTATGAACATAAAGTGACAAAACATTCCCTTTGCATTAGAGATCACGGGCAAATCCCCAAATCCAGACTGGGGGATGTCTGTGATCCAACCCTGTATCCAGATAAGAACTTCCTCTCTGCTTCTGCTCATTTTCATGATGACAGGAAGCAGAGAGGAGCTGAAACGTGAGACAACTGGACTGTAGCTCTGTTTGCAACTCTGCCCCATCACCAACTGGAGCAATGAGCTGCAACAGAGTCCTGACTTTTCACTTACTGTGGTAGGTGCTGCTTCCCAAGATCCAGCCTGTGGCCGTCCTTGACAGTCATCCCTGCACCTCACTGGGAGAAGCACGGTGTCTGTGGCTTGGAGCAGGACAACCCTCCCAAGGCACAGGGTCACAGGAAAAAGGCAGGAGACTTTCCTCGCCTTCCAGTGGGCAGAAAAAGGCATCCTCATTGGGACAAATCTCTAATAAATATCTCTTTTCCTAATCTAGGTCATTATGCCTGGGTTCAGGTTACCATCTTTCCTGTAAACCAGTGACTTCCCTGATCAGAGGTTGGACCTTCGCTGGAAAGCCTTCATGTTTTCTGGTAGCAATGACACATAAGTTAAGTCCTCAGCTTATGCTCAACTCAGATGGTAAAACGATCCCAGAAAAAGGTGATTCTAAATAAATTGCCTGCTGAGCCAACCAGATTATTCACCCCCAGCCCTTCTTCTCATGTGCATCAGAGTGAAGTGAAACTAGGTAGATAAACCTGGAGGTTTCCAGGAAATGAGTCCTGCAGGCAAATCTAAGCCCTTGCAACAAGACACCTCTGTTGTTTCTGAAAGGATTTTGCATATAGATAAAGCAGCAGCTCACAGCTTAAAGGAATCACAGCAGTTCATGGCAGGATACAATAGAATACCTGGCATTTAGATGGAGATCAAAAAAACCTTCCATTATATAAAACCTCCAAGTCATAAATGCTGCTTCACACTTTCAGATTCCGCATTTTAGTGAGTAAGTAAAACTGAGCAGGAAAAAAAACCATTCTCGTTAGCAAGCGACTTACCTGGATGCATTATCCAGTTACTTCTGGATCACTGCAATTTGAGAATTGCTTCACTGCATCTCAAGTTCAAATTCCCTTGGAAAAGGAAGGAAAAGCTTTCATGCAAAAAAAGAAACATATCTAGAAAACAAAGGTTTGAATTCAGATTGTTCATGAGTTGCATTTTCCAGCTGTTTCTGTCAGTACTTTGCTGCCAGAAAGCCCTAACTCTTTGTCTCCACTTCTGAAAGTATTATATAATATAGAGTTTATGGAAAAGACAAAGGAAAGAGCTGCTAAAACCTTTTCTTTACTATTTAATTTTCAGCAAGGTACATAATAGTTCAAAGAAAGTGGTATCCAAGCAACAGGTTTGAAAGGGGCAAAGTATTAAAAGATTGTTCAGTCAATTATCATAGCCTGAACATGCTGTTAACTGGCATAATTGCCTTTGATGAAAAACACACTTTTTATAGTTATAAATAATCACAGAATATCCAAAAGATATATTAGTAATGAAGAAAACCATCTCTTAAAGTATTCTTCTCACATCCAGCTCACACTCATATACATTTTACCCCCTAGCCAGAACATCATATCTCACAAGAATTAAAAGCTGACACCTTAAAGCAATATATTATTTTGATTTCAAGTTAACTATAGCCAGAAAAGTGATATTTCTTCAAAACATACTTATATATATATATATCTGCATTCAAAACATACTTCATGTCAGATCTCCCTCTCTGAAGGGACTAAAAATAATTTTCCACCGTTTTATTCCCTTAGCTCCGTTAACACTAACCTAGCTGAAAGATTATGGGTAGGATTCTACATAAGCATTATTAAAGAAATAATAAATAATATAGCACCATAGAGAATCTTTTTGATCAGAAGAATATGTGTTAACCATGGCCTGAGCGTTCCCCTGTGATCGCTGAGTCAAGGTTACAGGTGATGACTCACAAGCCAGAAAGAACACAGACTGACTTTCAGAGTTTCCATGGTTGGCAGATAGATGCTCTCTATTCCTGCAGTGAGCATAGTTGATGGAAAGACAGCAAAAGGATAATCTCAGAATGCTGTATCTGCAGAACTGGGCAGCAGTCCTGGAAATATTCGTATTTAACAAGCACAGTGCTGTTCAAACACGTAAAATGGTGCGTATGTGCTTGGAGCAGGAGGCTTTGGTTCAAAAACCAGAAGTGCACCTTATGATGTGACAACGCTCCCTCAAAACTGCCACAGACGGGGCTGTTTCCCGCATGGATTTAAAAGTGGAAAGAATTCTCCCAGAGGAAGGTATCTGGCAGTGTAGAAATGAGAAGACACGTTACTAGGCAGCAAGAGAGCATTAGCGAGGCGATACAGCCATCAACCTTCCCTCCCTGATCCAGAGCTGCTCTGGCAGAACCTGAGCCTTCCCTGCGGCAAACCAACTACTTGGGCACAGTTTAGGAAAGCACAGAAAGGAAGGAAGGCATATGGCATCTGCCTGGCTCCTAGCAGAACTTTTTGTCTCCAATCTCTTCCTGTCTGCGCTCCCCTGTGCCAGAGAGATGCTGGGTGCAAGGATGGGGAGATTCTCCTCCGTTGCTCCCAGCCTGCAGACCAGCCCCTGCAGCTCAGGGAAGGGCCACTACAGGGTCTTGGCAACCCCTCCTCCTCAATCCTCCTCCACTTGGCACCAAGGGATCCTATACACCTCCATGGTGATTTCACCAATCCCTTATGACGGGGGTAGTTGAAAAATCGCCTTTTGTCTCAAATAGGAGACAAAATTTTGTCTTTTTTTCATACATCAATATGCAAAGTATAAGGAGTGAATTATACTCGGAGATGTATACAGAGAAATTATCTGATCATGGGCCAGCCTCACGACTACCTGATCTGGCTCCAAGGTGATTTCTGTTTTCCACTCTGCTGGTTCAAATCAACCTAAGCCTCAGGATAATCCATGGTAATCAATTCGTGTGGCATGCCACTTTTTTTTGGGAGAAGATTTCCAGAAAAGGCTCTTGAATGTGGTATAAGGTCTTTCCAATACCTGTCAAATCTGACACCACTTGATTTAAAGAAGAAAACATCTTAAAATGTTCCCCATGGGAAAATTCTGCAACAGTTTTGATCATTGTTGAATAAAGATATTTTCAAAATGCAAATTCACAGACAGAAGCTTCAGCAAATCTGGCATCACCTTGGCTGCAAACAAACAAAACAAACTTCTTTTCTGTCGGGGAAGGTAGGTAAGGAAATACTGCATTATTTGTGGAATGTACACTAACCCCAACCTCCCAAGACATACCAAATACCCTTTAGACAGATACATCAGTAAGAAGAGGGAAGATGGTTCTTGATAGGGATGAACACAAAGTTCAAAACAAAGCTGGGGACAGAAGGTGACTGCAAACTGCACATCGGCAACAGAGTCTGAGGAGAAGGACCCACTGGTCAGAACCCACTGGTCAGAACCCACTGGTCAGAACCCACTGGTCAGAACCCACTGGTCAGAACCCACTGGTCAGAACCCACTGGTCAGAACCCACTGGTCAGAACCCACTGGTCAGAACCCACTGGTCAGAACCCACTGGTCAGAACCCACTGGTCAGAACCCACTGGTCAGAACCCACTGGTCAGAACCCACTGGTCAGAACCCACTGGTCAGAACCCATATAAATAAATCTATAAAGGAATCTTAAGCTAATTTCGCATGTGAAACCAAAAGTGGCAAGAACGAGGAAAGTGTTACCAGCTAACAGATTCATTTTTGCAGCTATCAGCTAAGACACATTCTCTAAAAATGTCACAGAAAGCATACTATTATCGTTCATTTGTGTGCTCATCCCCCTTGAAGCATAAGGGACTGAACATTCTGATGAGAGTTCAGGTCTCAGCAATTACCTTGGGTGTACAACCCAAGCTGTTGAACCTTTGTTCTAAAAGTCAGTCTGAAAAATGTTAATATAACTCTTTAGACTCTCCTGTACACTCAGTGGCTGATACACTGCCTATCTTAAATACAGTCTTGCCACCAAGCTGTGCATTAGTAACTGATTTCAGACCAATTTTTCTTCATTGATTAAAAAGCGGTTTTAAATTAGAACCCTTGCTTTGAGACTGCGTGCTTTGTTGAACCTAAAACTTCATGATTTTACGTACAATTCTGAAAGCAGAAAAGAAGTAGTACACAAATGGAAGCCTCCAAACTAAATGTAAACATCTCTGTCCCAGGCCAATACCAGTAAGTAGCTGGCAGGTGCTGCTTGAGCTTGCCACCTACACACACAAAATTTGACAGAGGATGAAAGACAAGTACTGTACTTTTGTTCCACCTCAAGCCCTCTGAATTCACTGTTGGGACTGACATTTGGGAACAAATTTCTGCAAAAACACAGTACAGTGAAGTATTTGAGTAGCTCAGCTGTACTTCACTCAGCTGAAGTGGCACACCAAACTCGCGGAGGTTGTAGCAAAGTATTTATTGTGCAGCTGGGATGTAAATTATACCAATTCCATTCTCTTCTGCATTTTAGATATCCTACTTGAATGCACAAGCACCTCTATCCTTGAAACAGAGATCCCATCCTTAAAATGGTAGCACTACCTCACAGCAGTGTTGTAAAATAAATATATACAATCTAACATGCAGCTGTGAAAACTGTGGCACCTGACTCAATAACAGGATTTTACCTGGGTTAACAAGCTGACCTTCCATAGACATCCTCCCTACAGGTTTCAGCCTTCAAATTTCTCTTTCTTGCTTGCTTTAGATGTCTGCAGTTGGTAAAGCTTCCTGGAGGTGTGAGATCCCACATCTTGCTGTTCAGGCTTAATTCTCTTGGACTCCTGGCCTGTGAGAACAATCCAGTCCCACAGGATATCCCTGGGCCTTTGTGCCAGGCCCAAAGCTCTGTACAAAGATGATGAGTTTAAGTCCACTCTTGCAGCTCTGTGCAGGAACAGCTGCAAGGCTGAGTTAGGGCAGGAATGCCATGGGAAATGGGACCTCTGGGATTTACCAGTCCCTTTTGGGGCCCTTTGGGCAGAGATTCAGAGGAGCAAGTGAACCAAGACATGGGGCTCCAGTGCACCACTGGCTTAGAGACTCTGCTGGTTCAGACACCATTCACACCATCTTCTTCCAGAAAGAATTCACATTTTGCTTACAAAATGGTAATTTCAGAAGCCTCTTTTACTTCATAGCTCCACATAATCCTACACTCTTAATTGTACTTCATTTCTTTAATGCAGTGGTAAGTCTTCAGGCACACTTAAAGGCTAGAAAGAACATTAACTGCTCTGTAGGTATTTTTAGGAGACATTTTGATGACTTTGTATCACAGAGTTCAGTTAGAGTTTTCTTTCTAAAAACAACTAAGTCATCAACATGATTAAAATATGAGTATTAAATCCTTTAAAGCATTTAGATAAGCTTGTGGCTAGAAATAGATGAGTTCTTCGGGTTTTTGGAGACACAGGACATGCAAAACTGTGCTATGGTTTAAAAGCTAAAGATAACTTTGACTGAAAAAAGGTCACTGGACCTTCATAGCCCATCTACAGGTTCAAGACTAGAACCCACATAAATATTCTTTGACAATCTCAACACAATTCAGACCTAAAATTATCTCATACCTATAAATTCTCAAAATTTGATCAGTCATCACTTATTTCCCTCAAATGTGGCAAATTCATTTGTGTTTATGAAAGAAATAAATTGTATTTGAGCAGGGAGGACAGGCAATAAAGCATTAAACAAAAGACGTAATTGAAAATCTGACAAGTTTGACACAAAGCTTGTGTAACACATTTGCTCACATTTTTTAAGCACAGCCTCTTTCCCTGCAGAGCCACAGAGCTATGGATTTACGCAAAACTTAAGGGGCCAAGCCCACAAATCATCACTCAAGCATTTACCCCATAGTGCAAACATTCCTGCTCCTTTTAAAGGTTTTCATAACGTGAATAAGAATTACCTTCAGAAAACAGACTCTGGCAGGATGAATGGATACTGAACAGAAGTTCAGCTGAAGAAATGTTGTTATGGTTCACAACCAAGCTGCAGTGAACACCCTCAGACCCTTCCCCTCCTCTGGGGAATGCAGAGGAACACAGCTCTCCAGCAGCAGCCACAGGACCCAGGAAGAACCAGCAGATGGTGCTCTGAAAGCAGGCAAGCTTCTAAGAAGAATCAGCTTTTATTAACCGAAATTTGACAAGCACAGACAAGAAAATATCTTCAGTAAAAGTATCACAGTAATATAATAAATTATTCCATCCTTCAGAGAAAAATACAGGGGAAAAAAGGGCAATTTCCCCCCTAAGTTATCTGCTTTCAGGTGATTCTGCTTTCATTATAATAGCACTGCTTTGTTTCCAGAGCACAAGTGCCAGTCATCATGCAGCAATCTCCTCCTTACCCATCAGTATTTCTTGAAGGCATCATTCCTTCTTGATACTTCACAGATTTGCCTTGGAGGCAAGAACAGTTCAAGTCATTCATTTATAAAACCAAAGGCATTCTCAGTGTTGTCAGAAATTGTGAAAAATTTGGGTACATGATTCCAGTGCCTTTTCTTTTCCTTTTGCTTGGCAGCATTAAATAACACTGACTAAATAGATCTCACACTTGAATTTTTTTTTTTCATATATTCTCTATTTAACAGCTTCCAGAGCAGGACTGGCCTTCAGCACATACAGGTGCAGTAACACAGCTGCAGAAGGATGGAGCAGCACCTAAAATGGTCTGCAACACTGGAGAGCCAGAGTGGGATCACTAAAGGAAGAAATTGGTGATAAACCAAATTAAGATATTTAATTTCACTTCTAGAAAGCGATCATGGACTCAAGCCTGACAGAGGTCAAGAAGTATTTGGAAAACACTCTCAGGCATGTGGTGGGATTCTTGGGGTGTCCTCAGTCATCCTGATGGGTCCCTTCTAACTCAGCATGTTTTGTGATTCTATGGAAAATGGCCATGAAAACTGTGACCTGAAGTTCCCAACCAGGCAATTCTCCTCACTGGGAGCAGGGAAGGGACCCACACCATGTGAGCTGTGCCAGGATGCACAACAGGAACGTGCCAGGGCCAACCAGTGTTCTCTGCTCAGCCTGGGCAGGACTTACTGAACCAATGCAGGAAAAAAAACAAGGAAAAAAAACAAACAAACAAACAAAAAACCCCACAAACAAACCAAAAAACCCCCAAACAAATAAACAAAAAAAAACCCCAACCCCCCAACCCCATGTATAGTTAAAATATAGGTATTTGATATACACATCTACATTTATTTATTTCCAGAAGTTTATTTTACATTCGCTAAACCAGGAGCCAAATCTTTCTAACAAAATTAGGTATGAGGCGTGTGCTTCTCTCCTCAGCTTAGGAATCATGTTATCTTTAATTAAATATTTAATCGTTGGGTGCCTCTCTGGGGACTCAGAAGACCTGAGTTTCCTGGCCCAGATCAGGATTTTGGTCTGTGATAAGACATCCCAGCTGCCAGCAGGGAGATAAATCAGCAGCAGAGGGGAGGGAAGGGCAGCACAGGGTCCTGAGAGGAGCAGAGGCAGCTTTGCTGAGGTGGAGCAGCAGGGACAAACAGGGGTGAGGTGAAAGAGGAGTGGGGCAGGTCTGAGGCGCTGACACCCGAGGCAGAGCTGCTGGAAAGAGGTGTGGAGGAAAGGGAGAAGGGTGGGAAAGAGAGGGGGAATGCAGTATCAGGAATGGATGCAATCTGGGAACAACTGTAAACAGGTAACTCATTATACCACATCACTAATCCTAATTAACAGCCTTCGATATCAGGGACCTAATTTGTCTAGAGTCTGAGCTTGAGACTTTTGGCTGGTTTGGGTAAGCTCAGCCCACCCCTGCCAGCACACAGGAGCGGGATTTCAGCCAGAAGAGCTGCCAACCCCTGCAGTTCATCAGAGCCCGGTCTTTTCAAGGTGGTCTCTGCACATATGGGAGGGAGTGAGCAGCATTTTTCCTCTCTAACTGAAGAGTCCATCCTTTTCCTGTCCATTTTGAAACACAGGTTAGGCCAGTTTGAGGACACGCCTTACAAAGCTGTTCACCTGCAAGGACGGCTTTCCCCCTGCACATTTCCATGTCAGTTGCTAGCCAGTTATTTTACATCAAGGTTTGTCTTTGGCAACCAGTTCCACAATGAGAATATTCACACCTGACTTCTCTCATGGCACCGTTTAGCTCCAGGCAGAGAAAGAGCTGCAGTGGCAAAGTGTTCAGTGGGGATGCACCACTTGCCTCCCACACTAGGTCACAGTAAATACTTGTAAATTCTCTTCTTGTTTACTTATGATCGAAACAAGAGAAGCAGAGAACACACCTCACTCACTGCACCAGAACACACATTAATTTGCTGTATCAGTAGAACAATTCATGTGTTGATTTAGCACTCGTTAGTTCCTATGAGCTCTCCCTCATCATTAAACTTCTCTCTGATGCCCTGCTTGATTTTAATGGGACCTTAAATTAGTGAAGGACTGTGCACTCTGACCCACATCTTTTTTCCCTAAGACTTTTTATGCTATTGCCTGTAAAATATTTCTATATGTTTCAAAGTGAAAGGTCAAAAATTATCATGAGGCTGTTTCCTCCTACTGAAGCACTGTTTTCCCACCAACTCATTGATTTGCATGCAATCGGAAAGTTCCCCTTGCTTAATATCTTTGCCAATCCTAAATCTTTCATTACCTTGATGAAGAAAACATGTGATTTATCATTTGACACTGTTCCTGGATTAATATTTACATCATCTCCACTAGAGTTAATTGTCTACTTTTTTTTTCACTTGGAGTAGTAGTAGATACAACAGGTCATGTTGTAACGTTGCATATATTAGATTTTATCTCAACTTTAACTGATGCAAGGAATTGATATTTGTTGTCTGCCTTAGTTTCTTGGACGAGGGCATGCATTTGGATCATAGAGCAGCCTTAGGGTCCCAATACTTACCTTTTCCCCTCATGAACAATCTTTCAGCTCTTCATCTACAGTAGTAAAGTATTCTTTAAATCCACTGGAACATTCTACCTTTGGCCTTATTTTATTTTCAGTCCTTTCTGACATCATTGCGATCAACTTCTACTGGTACAAGAGATCCCTCCAGCACAAAATCCAGCACTTTCCCCAGGACATGACACAGAATATGATGGGTTTAATTTCACTTTTTACCACACTAAAACAAACAAACAAACAAACAAAAAAATCACCTGAAGTGTGAGAAGCAGGCAGTGGATATAGAGTTTGCTCAATAGACAAGAGGAGCATTTTGCAGCTGCAGAGCACATTTCAGCTAAAGGCCTCAAAATGTAAAATAAATTTCACAAAAGCCTTGCTGAGATAGGATTTTGTGAGGTTTATTTAATTAAGGTTTGGTCGATGAATGAGAGTAATGTTTGGGGTTTTGCAGAGGAAATCACGACAGTGACAAACAACTATATTTCTCATTTATTTTGTGAAATCTGTGATGTTTCTGGAGCAGAATTTTATAATAAGATGTGAAGACAGTCCTGGATAATCTTTTTCACACCAGAAAATTTAAAAAAACCTGCAGCTCTACTATGTCAAACCGTAATTGATTTCATATCGACCAGCGGTGTCACATATTTGTATCAAGGCACTGAGGAGCAAAACACACCACAAAAGCAGAAGAAAGAAATTGTGTGGAAAATAAGTGACATGATTATTGAACCAACTTTATCTGATATTGCATGGGAAGATGACTTGCCATTCAGGCAGAAATTATATGCAAAAAAAACATCCTTTAACTGGGAAAACAGTTAATTAATACATTCGGGTTCACAGATGTTTTAATCAAGTGCAGTCGAGATGATTGAAACTGTAACTGTTGGCTATCCTGAGTAAAAGGCATCAAAATAAATCTCCAGTACTAAATCCTGACATGAATGTGGACCTTCTAATAATGCAAAAATTTGCAATAAAATTAGCATAGGCATTTCTTCACAATTCAATTAGCTTAAAGAAATGTATGGTTTTACATAGGTCACCAAAGATCTATCACTTTTAGGAGATAAAAATCTTTTTACATTTACCACTGAAAAATTAAATAGTATATACCTCAGGCAATACAGAAATTCCAAGTATATTAACCATATTCTTATGGTTGTATTATCTTATGAAATAAAAATTTCAAATCTTTTTGGGTAGTGGAAGGAGGAGAGCCTTTGGGTGACTGAAAATGGAAGGATAGGTCGGGTCCTAGTGCATGGTGTAGGCAAAGTGAGTCTGCCTTGGGTCTGTCTTGGTGGCCTGAATAGTCCTGGGAGATTCATGTCACCACCCCTTGAAATGGAGGAACAGGTCGAGTGAGATGCCCTGGAAATGGATTGAAACTATTGCACTCAGCTGGTGGAAATACAGTTTCCTGTTTGCTGCAGAGAAAAACACCCACAAATTTCAGCAGACCACAGCAGGGGTTAAAAAATGGGGTAATGAAAGTAGCGAAAGTTAAATCATAGAATCATAGAATGTCCTGGGGCATTGGAAGCGAAAATAAAGTTCATTTAGTTCTAACCCCCTGCCACAGGCAGGGCCACTTTCCACTATCCCAGGCTGCCCAGAGCCCCATCCCACCTGGCCTTGAACACTTCCAGAGATGGGCCATCCACAGCTCCTCTGGGCAACCTGTGCCAGGGCCTCACCATCCTCACAGGGAAGAATTTCTTCTGAATATTTAGTTTACACATACTCTCTTTCAGTGTGAGGCCATTCCCCCTTGTCCTGTCACAGAGCTGTGTCAGTGCTGTCCAGTCAGTTAAGGGCTCCCACTAGTGTTGTTCTTTATTTCAGTTCCATCACTTGAGTAAGGACCTAAAAATATCGGATTATTAAAGAGAGGAAAAAGTACAGTAAGAGAAAGAAGCTGTCATAAGGGTTAGGCTCATAGATACTTTCACACTCAATTAATCTGTTTTAAACCTGATCCATGCTGTCAGTTCTTCAAGGCTTATAAAATCTGGAAATTATATCATCTGGAAATCTTGTTGAAAATATTCAGATGCCATTGTCAGCACCTAATGAAGAATTGCAACACTTTGTGAAAAACAAAGCTTTAGCTGGAGCTCTGGAGAAGGCTGGAGATCAGGGTGATCTGTCACTGCTGCCTGTGGCTCCTTTTAGGGGCATCCATGGGCATTTTACACCTGGTCCTCCAAATACATGGTGTTGGGACACAGAAAGGATCTGAGACCGAGGGGAAATCGATCTGGTTAAAACATTTAGTGTGGGGAGTTTGTTTGGTTGTTCGGTTTGGGTTTTTTTCTTTAAATCAAAACTGCAAGTTGAAGATCCTGCTCTTAAAAATAAATCATGCAAAACTGGCTGCTGGATTGGGCAAGAGCAGATAACCCTGGAAAGTGAAGGTCTTGGGAGCAGAGTTAAAGCTGGCACATCCGGAAGTAAATATTTCCATAACTGATAACTTAGGCTCGTTTTTATGAGATAGCAATTTGCACATCTCAACAATAACAAGTACTTTTCACCAGATTATTTTTGTGTAGAACTGAGATTTTCTAATGTTGGAACTTTTGTAATACTCCAGCCAAGTTCATATCTTTTGAAATACGTCTCCTAACACACTGAAGTACATCCCTGACTTGGATTTTCTTTTCTAGCAAACCTGATGAATATGCATTAATAAGAGCTACTCATCGGAGAACTATGAGCTTTTTGGTCTATGTGTACAAGAATTGGATACCTAAATATGAAGGGGCCAGAGGAAGAAATTTTTACTTTTGGATAAGATAAAGACACAGGACACAAATAACGTCTTTGTGTTTTCATTGAAATTTGCATCTAGTCTGGCAGTTTCCAGTCTCATATCCTGCATCCCTTATTAAATAGATACTTTATATTTGTTTCCTGTGTATCATGATTTGGCTGGCATGACTTGGGGAAGCAACCAGACTTTCTGCTGGCACCCAGGAGTCTACTGAGAAAATTGTAAAATGTCAACTATTTTAAATGTTAAAATTCTGGGAAAATGAGGTAATTCCACTAGACCATACGATAGAGAGATTTCTGACCCTTCACATCTCTTGGCACAAGAGCTCAACAAAATCCACAGCTCAGAAAAAGAAAGCCACACAAATCCAGACGAGAGACAAACCTTTTGTGTGGAAACATGCTGCAATGACCCACTTAATACATGTGGGTCAATTTTCTGATTTTTTTTTTAACTGAACCTTTAATTCAGTTTTGTGCAAATACATATTTTTAAGTACCTGCTTAGGAGAAATAACCTGTGGGACAGCAATTTGGTAAGAAGTAAGGAAGAAGCTGTGGCTTTAAAATCCCAATTCCCTTTCTTAGTAAAAAATGGAATTCCCCAAGTAAGTGTCACAAATTCCACAAGTAGTTGATAATCTTACTTTTCTGGAAGCTGTCTTAGAAAATCAAATAAAACATATAAGCAGATTTATGGGCATATGTAGCATTGCTCCCACTAATGAAAATACAAATTTCCTTGTGCCTCCAGGACTGCCGCACACCAAGTTTTGCATAAACAAATAGTAGTTTCTTTTTTAATCTTCCCGAACTTTTGTTCATTTAAATGTATCCACTTTATCAAAGGTGGGATAAGTACCAGCTTCTTTAAAAAAAAAAAAGAAAAACCGAGATTAAAAAGTCATACAGTTGGGTTTGATTTTAGAAGGAAGAGTAAAAAATTAAGCTGAGCTTTCATGAAAACGAACCTGTACATCTTTGAAACCTGAAACTTCGCTGTTTCATATGAACTGGTGGTACTGCTTTAAGTGATTGGATGCCCTTGACACTTCCATCACTGTTAAAGCCACGAGTAACCAGCTGTGTTTTACGTATCTGTGCTTGAGCACTCACAGGCTACTAAAAAGAAATAAGAAAAAACCCACATAGCTGATGTGCTGCTACACTCAGGTATAAATCTTCATTGTTTTTTGACTGATTAACTGAAAGGCTTGATGTTATATTGAACCTGATCAATTCTACACTGTCTTCCTTTGTCCATATTGCTACAATAACACGACTTTTTTTCCAAAACTGATCCTGCACGCTTTCTTCTCAAAAGGAAATCATTATCAATTAGCCACAAACATTCAAATCACTGTTTTGCAACCTTTAAAGGGATTTTTCAAGTTAATGAAGGCAAAGGTATTTTTTGTGACTCAGCATTTAACTTCCGTATTAAGTGCACACAGGGTTTCTATCTACAGCACCAAAACAATGCGGATTATCATCACTGATCATTTCAAAACAGCAACTGCGGGCTTTGATGACTAGACACTAAATATTTTTTAAGAGACAAAAACACTGCCATAGCAGATTTCATCCTACTTAACAGGCTTGATTTCCAAATCACCTTACCCTTCACAAGCCCCTTAAGAGTAAAAAGACACGGGTATCCAGAGTCAGCAGTTACAACCAGATCCACGGTGGAGCAACGGGAGAAGGAAAATCCTCTGCCTGCTCCTGCCCATCCGTCCTGTCCCCAGGAGGGGGAAGCCGAGCTCCGCCAGTTGCAGAATAAAGTTGCAGTGGATTAAAGCGCAGCGTGGGAAGGATCTTTTATTCCTTAACATCAACTATCCTTATGCTTGTTCCCAGGAATGGAGTTAATACTCTCCAAGTGTCTCCTCCCAGGGCCCCCCACTGCGGACAGGAATCTTCCCATTCTCACTGGGAATGCTCTAAGTTTTGGGTCAAAGAGGATTTTTTCTTTTTTCCTAGGCAATTTTGCTCTTGAGCAATAGGATGGTGAAGCTCACACGAACCACACTGCCTTTCTGGCTCCCCTCTCACCCACGCACATGTGCTGCTCAGAGCTTTAACAAGGAGTCCCGAGCCCAAGCATCAGTTTCAACTAACATGAAATGCAACTGTTCTGTTACCCAGGGCCCGCAGCCTGTCTTGGAGGGTTTCTCTCCATAATGAGGAGGATCGTGGTATTTTCACAGAAGGCCATTTTCACTGCTGGAAATGAGGAGGGTGATTCAATTGCCACAACACTTTCATGCCATTGGAGACACCTTGGTCCCCAGGTGCATCCAAGTTTCCTTTAGGTCCACATTGCACCCCCAGACGCCCAGGGTCATCTGTCCTGGCACCACTGCCCACCTTTGGGCACCAAATCCTCCGCATGGCTCTGCTGCCTGCCCACCCTGCAGGGCAGGGTTTGGTCTGTGGGCAGGTGTGAGGTGTGAGCAGCGCACAGCACAGGCTGAAGTGTGGGACTCAAAATGAAACCTTCCCGTGAAGCAGCGTGACCACAGTGAAGTGGTGGCTGGGTGTGTGTCTGCAGCACGTAAAACCATTAATTCCGGAGTCGTTACCTACAGTTTCAGCTGCTCCAAGGATACAATGCCCACGGAACTGTTTTATGAGCTTCGCGGGCCGCGAGAAGCTGGGGTGACAGAGGAACACGGGTGTTGGGAGCATCATTTATTCAAGGCAGGGCAGGCTGCCTGCAGGCAGGGAGCGATCTCCCCGCGAAGAGCAGCTGCCAAGCAGTGATGCCACATCCACGGCAACACCGCTCCAGACCCGTCCTCCCGGGAAATCAAAACTAAAAGCTCCCGACAAATCACTACATTTTATTATCCTCAGCGGACAGCTTCAAGCGCTCGGACAATTATGCAAAGCAGTCTTTCAATTCAGAGCAGAATCATCCTGAGAGATACCTGCCTGAGGGCGCAAACCAGCGTCCTTTCCCTTTTGATAATGCTGTAAAAGGTGAGCACACCTGACAAGCCTTAAGGTCAGCAAACAAACACGGTATGAAATCAGGGATTAACCGAGCAAATTCTGCCCCACTGGTTTTAATGAGGAAACAGCACATGCATTAGAAGTAGATCTTGCTCCTGCCACCCTATGGTAAGCACACAGAGCTGTCTCCCTTCTGATGCCTTACAGTTAGCCTGATAAAAACTTGACAAGAAATCAAAAAGATTTTTTTAGTACAGAACTATTTAACAAAAGATGTCCAGGTTCTCCTGCAATATAGTATTTCTGATAGGGTGTAGTAACCCTGAACTTTTAAATCATCTTACTTTCCAGCCTTCCTCAAAATGACCAACACCAAGCAAATCAAAAGATATGATTTTTTGAATTGAAAAACATGGAGAATATTTTTTTCATCCTAGTTCTCTGCTGTGCCTTTCTGTGCATTTGTATAATGCACAGACTTTTTGTTCTTGTGGGAAAAGCAAGTACACAAGCAACATATAGCATTATTGGCCCAGAATTTTTGGAGTTTCCTACTAGGAAAAAAAGCCTCCTTATTGAATATGCATCCTCAAGGAGCAGAAAACTGATTCTGTCCATGCCAGTTTTTGTACAGAAATAAATAAAATTTGGCACTGTGATTTATATCTCCAGTATAGAAACTATTGCTTGAATAAAAAAGTTTCTAAGAGTATACATGATATACAAGACTCACTGCCACTGCCTCCATTCCAGGAGCTTATATTTCCCATCAGGAACTGCTGAATATTTTCTTCCACATTAATGCAAACCAATACAACATAAAGTATTCTGTTAGACTATTTTTTAATTATGCCTGTTGGAAAAATCCTTATTTATATGGAAGCTGTGTTAACACTGAGCAATTCAGTGTCTGACTGCATCCATGCTCATTTCCCTGCCGGTGCCAGTAACAGCTCTGTGGTACAAACCCTGTGCATTTCTGTGGCACAGTAATTCAAAATCTGGGGCTCTAGGTAATGGAATTTTTTTATGTTAGTCCTTCTACCAGTCCTCTTTTCTTTTTTAATTTACAAGAGGGTCAATTTAGATTGAGATACAAGGAGTAAGTGCTTTACAAGTGTTTTACAAGTAGTTCTGTGTTCAAGAAATGATGGGACATGGCACTCGGCCACAGACAATTTGGTTTGGGCTTGGCAACAGTGGGAACAACTCCAGAGCCACAGCATACAGTCCTCTCTCTCCCTTACTCTATTTTCAGGGTCTCTGGAGCGATTTATGTAGACTTGATTAACCCCACACAAACTTTAGCTAGTGCATTCTTTTTGTATTTGTATTTTTATTAATCCTTTTTTTTTTTTTTTAATGCCTGTAGACACCACTGGAGTCCAAGACAGGTTGTGCTGCCTGCCACAGTGCCACACCTCAAGGACCCTGTGTCACTTTGAAGCATGGAACACATCCCAAAATTCCTCTCAGCCTGTTCCTGGACCTCATCCAGACCCAGGGTCTGAAAGAAACCTGGTGGAAATGGCTGCTTCATGTGGCCTGTGGCCTTGTGCTGACCCTGGGCGTCCCCCAGCATTCTCTCTCCAATACACATCACTAAACCAAACCTACAAAAATCTTTATACGTGTTAGAAGTGGCATATTCTCCCTCAAACAGCTTCCACTGCGACATTTTTCTATGCTCAAAAGAGAGAATTTGGCAGCCTCTTCTCATGAGCTCAAGCCAGTGAGGCCTTGTGTGCCCTGTGCTCTTTCTGCCTCTTCCACCTCCTCCCATGGCCTGAAGTGTCCTGGCAGCACTGGGGGGGTCACTCCTGTGGTTATATGTGGATAATCTTGATTTAATGGGCAACAACAAGCAGTTTCTTGCCTCTTTAAAGTCCTTGAAAGTTCTCAGAAAACCCACTTCTTCCGCTTACTGCTCACACTCATACTTTGAAGTCTAGGTCCTTCACGACTGGAGCACATTTTGTCCTTCAGAGTGACGTTTTCTTTTTTTTAAAGGCTGCCCCAGTTCATTTTCCTGCTCCTTAAGCCTCTCAGCTCCTGCTCTAGGTGGGGGGCAGCAGCCTCTGCTGTGTCTCTTCAACCAAAACATCAACCACTCATCAGATTTAAAATGAAGCGAGGGTCTCAGCTTGAACCTACACAGTGTGAAGCAGAGGACCTACAAGGATGAGAGAGAAAGTAAATGGCTGATGTTGGAAGCCTGGAATCCATCTTGCACAAATTAATCTCGTATTACTCTGGGATTCATATCTGAAATTCCTTAGCTGTGGGAAGACTGTGACGAAGATCTTGGCCTAGGTCTGTCATGGATTATTGCTAAGTGACTTTAAAACAGCACAAAAGCGACCACAGAGTCAGTGCATGCCACAGGCATGTGACTGTGTTTCTAGTTTTGATGCATTAACATGAACTAATAAAGTGAATACACTCAGATTTTAGTATGCCTTGTGTTTATCACTTTCTAGCACCTATTTCTCCAAGAATTTCGATGCTTTTATGAGAAATAGGTGTTCCTAATTACAGCTGTTCACACCAGAAACAGCTCTGTATCTGATATTAAAAGAACTATAAACCATCCATACAATTTAAAGCCTCATAAATGTATTCTCGCTATTACAGAGTATTATTTGTTGGAGAAGCCCATCCCCACGGAGTTGGGGGATGAGAGCCATCTGCTCGTGTTGGCCTCGGCAGAAGCCTCTTCACCAGAGAAGGGAACTGCCCTGTCCAGCCCACAATACAAAGATTATATCTAATGGCATCACTGCCCCTCACAGTATTAAAACCTGGCTCACACTGCATCCTGAGAGTTGCACACAACTGTGTATTTTTCTCTTTTAAAAGACAAAGGCCTTGACTATACAGAGATATCACACAGAGACCATTCAGAACCGGGCAATCACGGAAACAACACATCCTCTGCTCAGAGGTGACCAGGCAAGGGGTTTATGTATGTTCAAAAGTTCTCACTTCTGGCCCTACTTTGTCTGGTGACACAGCCAGCTATTCCTATCATTCTCAGGTTACTATTGAAGAATAAAGCCCACCCTGTTTCCTGTGGGTACTTTAGCACCATACTAGGAACTGATCCTCTGGTTGAGTAATGGACTTGGCTTGGGACTTTAAAAATTTTTCTCACCTTGTCTGAAATGTCAGAGTATTGTCCTCAGGCTGAAATACCCAAAGATATCTCTTGAGATGGTAGAGATATTAATTATATTCTAGACAAGACTGACTCACATTTCCTGGATTCCCAGAATTTAGTGGGGGGGAGGGTTTTGAGAATAAGTCTCTTCCCCGAACCACATCTCATAATGAATGAAATTATCAGATAAACTGCAAAGGTGTTCCTCATGACTGCCCTAAACTTGGTATACAATGAAAATCCTATTAAAACACTTTTAACTCTTCCGTTGATAAATAGAATATGTTTATTTTAATTCTTCAAAGCTGACAGAAGAGACTAAGATCACATTTTTATTTAGCTAAATCACAAGCAGATAATGCTTATTTGGGTACAATCATGACTAATTTTCAGTATCTACTTCTACCACAGTCACTATGAAAACATTCTTTTAAAATGTTTTTAAAAGGATAGTAAACATTTTTAATACAATAGAGTTTTGATAACACTGTCTGCTGCCATACTTAAAATATGGACCTAACAAATTCTTCACTGGCTTGGACTAATAATCTTTCCAGTGCTACAAGAACTGCTCAATTAACATTTGCAAATATATAGTAGAAACATAAACTGGCTAAAACAGACTGTCTCTCAGGTCAGGGGCTATCCAAAATTTATGTGATTTCTGTGTCATTTCACTGTTAAGTCCTGCTTTAGATTTCACTTACATAAATAAGAATTTTTTGACTCTTAATGACCTTGATTCAGATCTGGACTGCAGCTTTCCTTATTCATATTTATTCCATGGTGCTGTAAAAAAACTACACCTCCTTTTTTCCCTTCCACAACCACATTATTGTCTTTATTTGACATGAGGTTGAGATTGGTTTTATGTTATTTCATTAGCTACCCGGAGACTGCTTATGCTGACCTTTGTGGTGATTTTGTAGACCACTGAGGTCTTGATTCTGTAAATCCCTTATTGAAGCAGTCCCACTGAACCCTGCGCATCCTCAGTTACAAAGCCTACTTGCCTGGAGGGTGGAAACCTCTACCAGTATCTATCAGGTCTTTTACATAAACACTAGCATACAAAACTATTCTTTCTCTTTAACCTTTCCAAACATTTACCAAAACAATGATTATTTAAAGGTAAGAATAGTAAAATGTGTCTCATTTTGAAAAAAAACACACAGGATTGTGAATCTGAGAAAGGAACGGGATTTTTTAGTCCACAAGTTTAAAAATCATCCTGTAAACATACTTGAAAGTGTTTTATCTTGCTTCTAATGGTGTAATTGCAAGTTTTTTCACATCTGAATAGAAACAGGATAATAATCAGAAAATATAATCTCCTGAGAGCTGACAGGAAAACAAAATAAAGTCAATGTAACTGGGACAATTCCATCTGTATGTTACTGCTTTGTTCTGGGCAACCTCAATTCACATCCAGTTTGGCAACAGATGAGAGGCAGACACAGAACCAAAGCAATCGCATTAAATTATAGCTACACTATTATTTTACTGGGTAATTATTAGAGATAATTGCTTTAAGCATTTGAGGAGAGGCCATCCAAATCACTCCCAAAGCAAGCACCACTGCCAGCTGGGAGGAGCCCAAGCTCTGGCTCTGCTTCTTGATGTTGGCTACACACAAATTCACCTCATGGCCTTGTCCCCGGCTCAAAGTCCATCACCTTTTGGCAAAGCCTGTTGCTGAGGTGTGATTGCAGGCAGTGACCAGCCTCACAGACCTCTCTCTTCTCAGCTACACCCCATCAGCAGAGTAGAAACCCTGCCTGTCTCTGAACGCAGCCTCAAAGGCAGCCCAGCCATGCGGCCAGCTCTGTGTTCAACACATGGACCTCATCACAAACCCAGTGAAACACCACCAACCGCGATAGCAACCTCAGGACACGCTTTTTAGACACTTTCTCAGGCTGCCACTGGTCAGCAGAAAGTTAATATTTTCCACAAAATATGACTCAGAAAATGCTCAGGGCTACGGTACTACAGCAGGGGGTGTTCACCCATGCAGGACTCGCTTTCCTTTTAATGGGTTCCAAATATTTTGATCCTTCCAGTGGGAGCAAGAAGAATGCCAAATGGATGCCTTCTGCTTGGGCAAGACTGTACCGGACTGTCTCCACACAAAGCCGTAACCAAAAGATAAGATTCTCAGAAACAATTAAAACACACTGTTGGGGAGTAATACAGAAACAAATATATTTAGGACCCATGAGGACATAAACAGTCCAGACAACTTATTGGAGTCTGATATTCGCTGGAAAAAAAATTTACTGGCATGGAATCTTATTTAGAAATGAAGAGACTTGATTAATACCAAGGAGGTAGTAAAGTTAAAAACATTTGTAATGTATGTCAGATGCATATCTGGTATTGTGGCCTAAATAGCAGAACTTTCAGGGACAGAATTATCCAAAATATTCTTGAATTATTTTCACTGCTAGCAACATTCCATTAGGAAGGGATGCCCTCCATCACTCTCACCACAGGTGATTTAGGCACTCACACACTTTCACAGATCCCTGCAGCGCCATACTCCGTACAACATTTTCCATTGTGTCACTGAGTAGCTGCTACACCATTTTCTGTCTGTTTTCACAGCTTGTTCTGCTTTTGTGGCTGTGTGGGTGGACTGGCCTGGGCAGCCCATGTGAGGAGCCCGCTGCGTGTGAGCGCAGGCACAGGAAGCAGCTCTGTGTGCATGCTCCACTGAAACCCTTCCAACTGTGATTCCAGGAAAACCTTGCATGGCCCTGTGTGGAAAAACAGGTGTTTGGGTAGGGAAATTAGCACAAATAGGGAAACTGACCCCTCTTACCTCGCATGCACTCGCATTTTTTATTCCAGCAGGTTGGAATCTGGGTGAAAATCTCTGTATGGAACGCAGAGAACAAAGTAAAAGATAAACGTCTGCGAATTTTGAGTTGCCTCGGTGATGTGTGTTGTGTTGCCAGTGTATTCCAGTGGTTTTCATTCCCACTGCTTTCTTTTCTAATCTCCTGGACTCATGGGTGGAAGTTCTCATGAAGAAAATGATCAAGGGAAAGATACAGCTTTTTAACAATGTCATCTGATATTTCTTGTGGATCCATGCACATGTAAATACACATGTGCATTTCCCTTGACATGGTCCTGATATTCTGAAAGCAGAGCACAGTATGGATTGCATCCAGCATGCAAGGGAACTGGGATTCCTTCCCTCCCCTAAAATTAAACTAAGGCCCAACCGAGTCCATTTAAAAGCAAAAAATGAAAAAAAAAAAACCACAAAAAACAAAACAGAAAAAAAAACAAACAAACAAACAAAAAACCCCACCCAGAATGAAAAAAACAAACAAACAAACAAAAAAACCCCACAAACCCCACAAAACTTAAAAAACCACAATACTTTCTCTAGAGCAGTCTTATGAGCTGTAAGGGCAATGTTCCTTTCTATCAAGGTTGATATATTATACACTGAGTGGGAGTGAAAACTACTAGGGCAAGAAAAGTAATCTCAAATTTTCTTTTGACTCATAGATAAGTTGCCTTGCAAATTCCTCCCTGAAAGTCCTTAATCATCTGTTGTTTTCTCTCCCACAGCCAAAATACACTAAATCCAAACAACAGACATTAAACAAACACAGCTCTTCAGGGAGATGTGCAACAGCGAAAACTCTGAGGTTTCCTACTTTGGGAAATAAAACAGAACTGATTGGAACAAGGGAAACGACCACTGCTGAGATGCGTCAGTGCCTAAAATAGTCACTCAGAGAAGGCCCAAACATTGCTTAGCAGCTTTTTTGCTCCTAAGAAATCTCCTGAGGATCCGAGAGGGAGGGAAAAGGAGGGACACAGCTGCTCCTACATCAGCAGTCCTTCACTCGTGGTCTTGCTGTGTGCCAAACATGCACAAATGTGCTCATCAGGGGAAGAGAAATGCACATTTCTGCACCCCAGCTGAGGTACAGCAGGAGCAGATAGTCTGTCGATCTTATTTGTTGCATAATGGCAGATTTAGACAGATCCTGCTAATACAAACACACTCAAAGAGGAGAATGAAAGGGATTACAACTCCTTATTCACGCTACAGAGAAACTACTCTTAACAAGTGCTCTAGAAAACTAAGCCTGTAATCTCTTAAAACATTCAGAATAGGATCTTAAAACATCTCTCACCAATCTCAGACTTCAAAGTCTGAACGACTCCACTGTGCTTTCAATAATGAAACAAATATTTGTCTTTAAAAGAGCAACGTTTCCTTGTTTCCACTTAGAGCATGAATTAGCACACTTAAAAAGCCAAAACTTCCTGTACAACCAAGAACATTTCAAACGTATGTACTCAAGACTCTTAAAAAATTACCTACTGATCGAGAGAGCAAATAATTTGCATTTTTAATAACAAAACAGGGGACCACCATAGGTACAAGGATTTTTTTTTTCCTGGGGCACAGTAATATTATAAAGATGATGGAGGAAAAGATGAACTCTGTCCTGTCCCTCTCACAAAATCAGTTCCTACAACATTTAACTCAAAGCTTAATTTGGGCTTATTTATGCAAGTCGTTGGGTCTTAAAAATGGGTTTACCAGGGTTTTGTATGTCTGTCTGCCTTTCTGTTCTTCTTTTTACATTTTCCACTGACCATTTTGGGAAGAGCCAGTCTGTTAACAGTGAAGACATCACTTTCAATGCCCTGCTAAGAATGGACAGAAGTGTTTATAGACTTAAAATTTGTCCGATTTGCTGCTCCTCTGATGAAGCAGAGGCAAAGGATCTGATTCTGCACTTTTAAAGCCCATCGGCCCTTTTGTGACTTATTCATTGAACTGCCTTTGAATTCAGGTTCTATTCCACCCTTAGCTGGACTGCTGTACAGGTGAAGAACAGTGGGCCATGTTAATAATTCCTCAAGCTGCAGAAAAGCAAGAAATGTAATGAAAGGTCAGTGTTCACAAAAAACAGGACTGTATTTCAGTGCAATGCTGTGACACAAAGCCCAACAAATAGTTGGCTGAGGGAGAGGAGAGAGGAGGTAGCCACTCTAGCAAGGCTCTTCACTCCAGCACAGAAATGAGAAGGGAAACCAAAGACTGGAAGCAAATCCAGGCCACTGCCATGGGAGAGTGAGGAAGAAGTTGTTAAGTGTAAGAACAGTGGGCTCTGGAAATGAACCACTGACTGACGTAACAGATCCACGTGGATGTGTTTGTCTGGGGGTTGTAGGTTAAACCTGGAGATCTTTCTGGAGGTGATAGTCTAGCCAAGCATTTGCTGAAGAGCTCAGGGCTCTTCGACTCTGGTGGCTTAGAGGAGCTAAAATAGCAGGTTAAATGGTCCTTTGGCCTCTGCAAAATCACCACAACAAACACAGATCCCAAACAAGACGGGAGGTGAGTGGGGGACCTTTGGGAGCAAATGTGCCAGAGTCTCCAGCTGCTCTTTCCTCTGCTACTGCCTTAGGTACCAGAAGAATGAGGTCTGAAGGGAGCCTGGGTGGAGGTGGCAGGGAAGTCTGTCAGCCTTGGGGGCCAGCCAACTTTCTTATCATTCCAGTGCAGCATGTTCAGAAAGCAAATTCAGGGGTTTTTCTTCGGTCTCTGTGGCAAAGGCAGTTCTGTGGCTGAAACCAACCGCGCCAGGAGCTGTGGGTACATCAGCTCCCAGAAATGTGGATGCCTGGTGAAGCTGAAGGGCTGGAGCCAGATGGCAGAGCATTCTGGGGTGTCCAGCATTCTCTGAAGCAAGGTCCCCTCAGCTGTAACAAAGTCAGGGGTCAGTGCTTGCTTCACAGTGCTGGCTGTGCAGTGTGACAGGGTCAGCGTGACAGCTCCTCGCCTCTTGTTGCTGAGGGCTTGTACCCCATGTTCCTGAATTGCCCAAAACAGTGGGATCCCAGTCTTCTCTGGGATGAGGCTCTGGTTTGGACAGAGTCCCCAGGGTCAGAGCTGCACATTACTGGAAGTGGACACAATGTTCTGATGAGGGCTCTGAGAGATTTTGGAGAGTGCAGCTCCCTGCAGAAGTCCTTGTTCCCTTGCCTGTCCCTGCTCAGTGTGTGGCCCTGGGTACCAGAGCAACTGCCCCTCCACTGTCTGGGCAAATGAGAAAGTTGCTCTGGGGAAAGCTGGTGTACAGACCTTTGGGGCACCAGTTGCATGGCAAGAATTGCCTGTGAGTGTGTAGATGTGTAGCAAAGTTCATCTCCAAAACCACTACAACTGCTCTCTGGAGTGTTTCAGGGACGTAACATCAGAATGGGCAGTGTTTGCCAAGCTGCTGTCACCCTACCAGATCACATCCTTCTTCACCCCAGGAAAAATTATTTCTGCGTCATTAAAGGCAAAAACTCATCTTAAATATCGTCAAGTTATGGCAGATCATGACCTCTTCTCATACAAAAGAGCAGAGTCTTCAAAATTTCTCTTTCAGAAATGAAAGTCTGAGTGAATTATCTCTGGAATGTGTCTAGACAAAGACCCCATTATTGCCTTCACCTGTCACAGGAGCACCTACAGCTCTGTGAGGTAGATTCTTTCTTTCTTTCTTTCTTTCTTTCTTTCTTTCTTTCTTTCTTTCTTTCTTTCTTTCTTTCTTTCTTTCTCTCTCTCTCTCTCTCTCTCTCTCTCTCCCCTCCCCCACCCCGCAAAGGGCAAAATAAAGTGGCAATCAATAATCTGACAAACAAAACTGAGAAATAAAAACCACTTCTCTCTCTTTGAGCCGTAACTGGTACAAGCTGTGTACAATGCCCCACCAAATCTTGCTTGCATTACATCACAACAACATCAGTAATGGGAAAAGGACCAAGAGGCGATATTGCAATATCACCTACAGACAAGTGCCAGCAAAAAAAAAAAAACGTAAAGAAGTCAGGAAGGCCAAAACTAAAACATTACAAAATACTACATATATGCAATCAATGGTGCAAGAAGTTCAGCACCAGGGGCAGGAGGAAGATGCTGGACAGCTGATCACCAGCTGATGAGCCATGCAATATTTGTCCTTTTTTACTTTCTGGGGCAAGCCCTGTCCTGCTGTGATCAGAGGAAAGAGGTGGCCCATCCATGGCCGCATTTCGTGGCGTGGCAGCACACACACAGCCAGGCAGCATTCACAGCCCCACCTGTGCTCATTGCCCTGACACCTACTGTCCTGCCTCTAGCCCCTTGTGGAACCAGTCCTAACGTCCTGACCACTGCACCTCCCGAAAGGCAGGGCTTTTAGGGGAATTCAGCCCAACCACTCCTCTGTCCTGAGACCACATTCTCAAAAGCCCAAATGCCACACTACCCTACAGCTACACTTTGTATTGCAAGTGGTATCAGAGGGGATTTCTTGAGTTATTTAAGGGCCAAACCAGCTTTTTACAATAAAATGAAACTACAGTTTTCATCAAATCCTAGTCGTAGTACCATCTTTTATCAAATATTTCAATAAACAACATTAAGTCACACAGATTTCAGTTCCCATTTCTCACTACTTGGCACTCGTATCATATCCTGTTGCATTACATGGTTTCTGATTTGATTGTGCTATGAGGAGAAATAAACACATTTCTAAATTTTTAAGTTTAAAGACAATATTAAAACATAATTTTTGGTATGTGATGGGCACAGTTTTGCTCTGACACTAATGTATCCAGGAATACAGCTGTGTTTTTTTTCAAAAGGGAATATTTTCATATCAGAGATTGGTTTCCAAAATTTACCAGATTCTTTACTTTATGGCAATGGCTTATAGCAGGACAGATACATATTTGCTTTCTAACATAGTGTTAAGATTATTTTCTACTATACCTGTTCTTAAAATAAGATCCATTTAGACTTGGAACAAAATATCAGTTTCCAAACCCATGCTTAATATGTTTTAAAATTTCAAATCAGAGCTCATTTACTTTAACAATGTAATGCTGACATGATGATGATGATAAGCGAGTTACAAGCATATCTATAAAATGACAGAGAATATTTTTTTCTTTTAATCTGCTTCTTAAAACTCTTGATGCTCAGTGAGGTATGAAACAAAAATCTTTAATTCGTACAGCAAATATCTATGCTGCATTTTGTGTCCTTAGAGTAAATATTGGTCTTAAGACTTCACGTAACTGTGTTTGCATTTGAAAAATACTTGTTCAGGTATTGCCACAATGGGTCTTAAGCATTTTCTCTGAACATTTCATTAGTTCTCCTCACAGAAGATCACTCATGATCAGAAACAAAATGAGACCTTAATTGTATGGCATTTTATAGGCTTAATCTCACCACAGTTTGGGAAGGCTGAGGTTTGAAATTAGTTTTGGTAGATTCTAAATACCTTTATGTTTTAGTTCTAACCAGAGAGCAGCCAGTGAATGCACCATGAACTCCCTCTCCACGCTCTCTGCAGAGAGTTTGCCAGTCACTGGGATCCAGGCTTAGCTGTCATGGGTTTTTTTTTAATTTCTCAGAGGATTTCCAGTGCTCTGTGTGTTATGTAGGATCAGAAATGCCATGTTGAAGAAGTTGTCCTAAAAACTAACAACTTCCTTTTGGAGAAGGAAAACTTCTGCTGGATGGTTTCAGACAATCTGCTCCTTCTCTTCCTGAGCTAAAGGCATCTGCCTCTGGCTTGAGGTTGAGTTTATTCAGCTGTGCTCCCTCTCTTGTCCTTCTTATAGTTAATGTAGTGAACCTGGGCAAAAGAAAGTAATCCTTCTCCTGAAGGCATTTCACACTCTAAAAACTGTGAACTGTAAAACCTCTGAGCTCTCTTCCCAAAGAGATTCTTTGATGCATTATCTCGTGTCCTTAGCAAATGATCAGAGCAAAGGATATCTGGCAGAAATGAAAATGAGCAAAGGAGCAGAGGGCAATTCAGACAGCAAGAGAACCAAAGAGATTCTCTTTGGAATCATCCCACTCAGGATAATATGATCTGAATACAAGAGGCTCAAGAGACATTTTCTGCAATGACATACCGTGGTTAATCCTCCATTTTTTTTTTTTTTTTTAACACACAGTGAGCAGGGAAAAGTACTGCCAAGTTAGTTATTCCCTTGCTACTCCTAAAACAACAGGAAATCAACTATCTCAATGTGCACAACTAATGAAGAACTGTGAATACCAGTGCTCTTTTCCAACAACATAACTAAATATAACAGTACTTTCTTTCTCCGGGTATAAATAAACAGATTGCCACTGCTGCCACACACACAGAGCACATTTTGCCCGAAACATGTATTTTACAGGGCTAGAGGTTTCCTCTTTATCATGCAACTGTCCAGGAATTTGGGTGTTAAAAGTGATTTTGGCCGATGCCCTGAGTGCCTGGTGTGACAACAAAATGTGAGCTAGAGAGCAAACAGACAGACTATTGTTTCCCCTTTGTTCATTCACTTCCGTCAAATGATTTTCTCAGAATCACAAGATACTTTAATTGCAGTTGCATCTCTTCCCTCATCACCAGACTGTTCTTAGCAGTCAGCTTTGCTGTCTTACTCCACTGTCTCCACAAGTAAAGAAAACAATTTGTGGTTTTGCACTATCCTCCTCTCACCCCCTATTAAGATGCAGTGTCCCACTTCCATTTGCTGCTTCTCTTAGCTTCTCTGGAGGCAGAGAAAAGGGGTTGGGAAAGTGTTGCACACAAAAGAGAGGACGAATTAGCTGTCAACAACTTTATTTTTTTTGAAACCACTCTAGGAACTCAGCTGTCCCTCTCTGAATCTTTCTATAAGCGTAGGGTGGTAGGGCTGAGGAGCCACAGGTGATGAAAACTTTTCGCAGAGGCTTTTCCAACATCCCTGTCTGTTATTGTTCACCTTATCTTCGATGGGATACTTGTAGGGCAAAGATCATGTCACTGAGGTCTCTGTTTTGACCCTGAGTCAAATACCCTGACGTATTGCTAGCAAATCCCATAGTAATAAATCTGTGTCCAAGAGAAGAAAAATACATTTTTATTTTATGCTATTCAATGTGAATAAAAGGAACCATATCAGCTGCAGCTGCTTCTCTTTTTTTTGCTTGTGTGGGAAGAAAAGGGGAAGCACTCCCCAAAAAGGTCTCATACATAATGACAATGATTTGGCAGTGAGAACCTGCTTTTATTAACCACAGGGTTGTTCAGTGCGTGCCATAGGAATGGAGTCACTGGCAGAAGAATATCCATATGTTTCAGGTCTTCTGAGGAATTCTGCAGGTAGGGGCAACTTAGGACCTGACTAAGGCCGGGCCTTCATGAACACCATTTAGGAGGGAAACAGAAGACAAGACTGCCTTATAGATAAAAAATTCATCGGGCAATGTACGTTCAAAAGCCTGATTCAGGCTGTAGAGAGGTTTGCCACCTGAGCTTTCCAGCTCCTAAAGAGATTCCTGGCTATGGAGACACATTTTCCTTTCTCACTTATTGGGAAATTCCTTTTCACCAAAACTGGTACATAGGTGTAGTCATGTAGTTTTATCATGTATGAAAAAAGCAGGATAGAAACCATTGCAAAGAACAGCACAAGACTTCATTCAGATTATGCATCTTAGAAAGAACAATTTTATATCCAGAACTGTAAGAACTCACGTACGAAGTCACAAGCTTTTAAAGTCAGGAAGTTTGTAGCCACAAAGGACTGATTCCATGTGCATCCCCATACACTAAATGCCTGTTATTAAAACAACATCTAAAATATCAAAAGAGTGGTTCCCAAACTAAGATATCCCACCAGGAAATATTTCAGTGAAAGACATGAATTTACTGCTGCAAATATGTTCTGATTCAGGTATAATTCCATAGGAATGTTTATCTTCCTTTAAATTTAGCACAAATTTAAGCCTACCCTCCCAAACTGATCACTGATGTGCAGGTACCAGTGACACCCAGAGAGGCTGAAGTAGTGTCAGCTTTAAGACCCAAAACTGAAATCCCCCTCTTGCTGCTGGCTGGCTGCGGAAATGGCGTTGAGACCTGCGGGTCTTGCACAACCCCAGGGTTTCATGCTCGTTGTGCACAAGTTGCATTCCCAGGGCGACAAAAAAAAAAAAAAAAAAAAAAAAAAAATCATAAGCGTGGCAGACTTTAACCATTGATGCTGTGGCAGCTTTGTGCTGTTCGTCACAAACGCTCACGCTGGCAAAGGGGTCCCAGCTGGGCTGAAGCTCCTGACAACAGCCACTGACGTGGAGCCAAAAAACGAAGCTGCTGAGACAGAACCGCAGCTTTCAAACAGCCGGGTGGTGCTAAAACACCCCCTCACCAACACACCTACGACAGCTCCAGGTGCGGTTGTGCTGTCTATCAAACCCCATTTAGTTATTTACAAAGTATAAGTATAGAATAAATATGCTATTTATGCAAATATCCACCTAATGTACTTTGAAACACAACTTTCCCGGTCCCCAGGCAGGATTCTTCCAGATCCCGGAGCGCACCGGGTGCAGTCGCTGCCCATCCCCGGGGCTGTGGGGCCGATCTCCAGCCCCTGGCAGGTCCAAGAGGATGCCGCTGTCTCCGTGCTAGGGCGAAAGCTGCCCAGCCCTGGCTCCCCAGTGCTCCCCTCACAGCGGCGAGGGGCGTCCCGCCTGACGGGGACCGGCGTCCTCCCCGCAGGGGAGATGGATTTGCGAGGAAAATGGGTTTGCGGGAGCCGGGATCTCCCATCCAGCGGCACCAGCGAGGCTCCGAAAAGGGGTCAGTGGGGACGGGGGAGCGCCGGAGCCCCCGCAGCGCCAGGATGAGCCGTGCCGGGTCTGCCCCGTGCTCGGCGCCGCGGGGCCCCGGGCCGGCCGCGCAGCGAGCGGTCGACGGCGGAAATCCCCGGTGCAGGAGGCGTGGGAGGGAAGAGGGAGCGGCCCAAGGCGGGCAGCTGGTGCTCGGCTCGGCTCGGCTCGACTCAGCTCGACTCAGCACGGCTCGGGCACGATGAAGCCGCGAGGGTGAGTAGTGGCCGCGGGAGAAGGGTCGCTGGTCCCGCTTCTTGCGCGCTGGGGCGCGGGGGGACACGGCGGGGGCTTCCCGGGCAGGGATGCGCATCCCCCGGGGGGAAACGCGAATTTTGCTGCTGCAGCGGGCAGGGGAAGCGCCGGCGGGGGCTGACTGCTTAACTGGAGTCAGGGGCAGGCGGCAGAGCAGGTCCCGTCCGCCGGCAGCGCTCCCGGAGCCGCGGGAGCGGGCGGGGAGCGGGGGCGGGAGGAGCCGAGTGTTGCCAGAACCCCCCGTCAGCCCGGGCAGGGGTCTCCTGTCCGTCCGCGGCTATCGAGGGCTCCAGGCAATTAACAGGCCTTTTATGGGTATTTTCAGCTGAAGGGTTGCGATGGGACAGGACTCACCTGGGGTTTACTGCCCAGGGTAACGCTGCTTTACAGCAGATGTTAGGAAAGCTCCACAGGTGACCTGTTTAGGGCACCTGCTGCTGCGAGAAGAGCCGTGTCGCCACAAGGCTAGGGGACAAAGTGGGTCTCAGCAGTGGAGCAAAGACCCCAAAGTTGTTATTGCAAGCATCAGGATACCTCCTGCCTGGCTAGAATGTGCCACAGCAGCAACATCCCACGAGTCTAAGATGAGCAGCCATGAAACAGTTGAGATGCTGGTAGGAAGAATTATCTTACACAGCAAGAACGTATGAAAGGGGAAATGCAACTTTCTCCTGTTTCAGATGGCTTTTAAAAACTTGAAGAAGAGGAAAGTCTGGGAAAGGATTGAAAAAGTAAAAAAAATTAAAATATTTTTAAAAAACTAGGAGAGCAAGAACCTAAGAATGTAGTGCGGCTATGCCAGTGCTTAATTAAGTTCACTGCTGATGTGATGAACACAGGAGCTGAGGAACATGGAGGGCAAAAGGGAGGTTTCTCTGCAGGCAGAGCGTTTCTCCCCTTTTCCAATAGAAGCTTGGAATTAAAGCTACTCGGGGGGAACATTGTGGGTTGACACTGCCCCCACAAAACCAGAGCTGCACCTTCCTTCACGTAGGAGGATGAGGCATCTCTGGAGCTGTCCAACCTTGACTGTGGCATCACTTACTAAAATAAGAAATCAAAATCTGCTTTGTATGCATACATATGAGAATCAATTCTGGCTGAATACTTAATGTTTGTTGGCATTAGGAAATGCCTACCAGGGGAAATTCCCTAGACAGTAGCATAAAGATCAGTCAGTTATTGTTTTCATTCAATACAAATGAGTTGCTATATCCAGAGCTTCTAACTTGGGTGGGGAATAATAAAACAAACACAGGCATGGGATTAAGAATGATTGAGGACTACATGAGCTGAGCTTGCCAAGACAGACCTACAAGGCTGGCACAAAAGTGATGACTCCTGCACAGTATAAAAAAACAAAACAGGAATAAAATACATATCCATGTGTCAGAAACAGAACAGAATGTTTAGGTGTGCTTCCTTGGGAGACTTCCTTTGAGACTGATTGCATATTTTCTGAAGTAATATAGCAGAAATTTTCCACTCTAGGCATCCACTTAAACTTTTCAAGCCTCATCTATCAAATCATTTCAAAGGACACAGAAAAATAAAGCGCTTTCTTTGTACAAAAAGTAATACAATTCAGACTGGTTCTCCCCTGAAGTTTCTCTAGCTCAGTCTCTGGAAGTGGGGCTTCAAGTAGAGGTAGATTTTGTGTCGTGAATGTCTTCTTCTTTCTGCATGAGAAGCCGAATATGCTTGGAAAGATGATAATTTTTGGGGGGGTCAGGTGGGAATTAGAGACACTCCTCTGCAGCAGAGGAGCCCCAGGTTGTGCCCAGGCAGGTGGTAGGAGTAAAGCTGGGCAGAAGCAAAGCTGTGCCGGGGAAGTGATGTATGAATTCCTATGCTTGGCTGGACAAAGGAGCAGAAGCTGTGGGGAAAGGGCAGGAAGCCTGGAAGAGAGGGGATTTTGTAAAGCACAGTGAGGTGAGAAACGGCTGCCTAGGTTAGGGCTTGGAGGGAGGAGGGCCAGGCAGGGCAGGGTTGGTTTGCAGGGAAGGCAGCACCCAGTGCGGGTGGGAGACTCTGGAGCTCCACCCTGGGTGGACGTGGCCTGCTGGGCTCAGTGCTGGGCCTGGCTGAGGGCTGAGAACACCGGGGGAAGGGAGCCAGCTGTACCCAGGCAGTGTGGCCTCCCAGCCCTGCCTGCTTGCCAGAGGCAAGCTGGGTATGCTGGTAACAGGCCAGTGCTCCTGTCACTGTGCCCGTCAGCTCAGCTTTGCAACCTTATTGCGCCTGCGGCAATGTCAAGGTGGGCAATTGCAGCCACACAGTTCTCATTCCAAAACCTTTCCATCATCTTTCTTTCCCTTCCTACAGCAGTCGAGGAAGGAGAGCACAGTGTGGTGGCAAAAGGATATTTTAAAGTAACTCACAGGGAATTGAGTGATTTATCTCCCTTAAACCCCTGTGGGATGAGAGTTAAATCACTGGGACTTAATAGATGGGTTAACTGGGTTTTCCTATAGCATCCTTTCCTTTGGGAAACTCCTGCACAGATTTGCCCCTCCTGAGTAATCAAACACACCAAATTCTTTCCAGCAAAAACCTTTGCACAGCTCTCCATTAGCAGCAGGTTTCCTGTTTACACATTTTTACTGAGTGCAGAAGCTGGTGGGCAGCATGGTCAGCTGCTGTTTGTCCTTTAACCAGATAAAAAAACCATAACTCCTTGAGTTTCAGCAAAAGATCGGAGAACCTGGGTTGTGACCTGTGCAGCCGCTGTCCTTCCCCGGGACCCAGATAGGCTCCAGAGCCTGTTTGTCCAGCAAACCTATCGATTCTTTCACAAGAGAAGACAGTCACAACACCAGCTTCATGCCCTCTGCCCTGATTCCAATATTAGTGCATTTTGCTTCTATTCATGGCCTTGGCCATGAAACCACTGCTGAGTTGTATAAACAGAAGTTTTGCAGCTGTCAAAAATGCAAATACTTAATGGGGCATTACACAGGAGCAGTACCTAATTTACCTACTTTCACCACTATATTAAAACATTCAATATTGGGTTTATTGCTTATTTAAACAACAGAGATGCAAAGTCAGTTGTAACGCTTGCTTTTTGTTTTAGGTATGGATTTCTGTTACTTCTCCTTCATATCCTGAAAGCTGGTAAGTTCAGAAAAACTCAGTTAAAAATTAAACTGCCTTCCTTTTAATATGTTTGGCCAAACCCACAAAGTAGTTGTAAAATGAACAATGCAAACATCTGAGTGTTTTCTATAAGATATTGAAGAATTCCTCAGTGTGAATTGTTTCTCTGACATGCATCAGGGAAAGAAGAAACAACCAGTTTCTATCAGTTTCATTGCAGAGAACGGCAGGGGACCTTATGGATGCTCAGATTGCTTTGCTTGCTTCAGAGACTTCCCTGTGTACTTACCTCTGTCAACAAAAGGCCTTAGAAGTGGAGTAATAAGAGCTGCTGATAGCAGCTAAGATGCCTGTATACTCAAGACTAGAATTATACATCATGGTGTATCGAGTAGCCAATATTAGTAGTTTTACTACTGCTTACTAGTAGTAGTAGCAGTAAATTTACTACCACTGTTAATAATTTTGCTACAGTTCTAAAATATCCCCTGCAAAACAAAGGTAGAATTAAATCACACCACCTGATGATATTTAAATGCTTTTAGAGTTCTCTCCTCTGTAATGGCTTAATCACTGAGAAGGACCTCAATAAAGTCACCAAGGAAACTCCCTGGCCCCAGTATCAGGACAAACTGTACTAGATTCAGTCTTAATAGATGCTGGCTGGCCTGTTTCTGGCCAGTGGTGGAGGTGCACCCATTTTGCCAGGGCATTACTTTTCCTACCGTTCCAAGTGGTTTCCCAAATTCTGAGCCAAGGAACTGTGTTGCAGTTCAAGCCTTTTACTTCCAGTCCCACCCCAGAGAGTTTAAGTGCCTGGTAAACATCCTGCCTTCCTCCCTGCAAGTGCTGTGTCTGCCTCAGTGGTGTTTTTAGACCAGGGTGTCCAGCTCAGATGTGTAGATGAGCTATTTCTGAGTTCAGTGCACCCTCGCAAAGACAGGTCCCCCTTTAACATTGTCACCTCCCTCGCACCTCACGCTGTTTCTGCATTTCCAAACCTTCTCTCCTGTCATCTGTCTTTCCCTAAATCATCCACCCACGTAATCCCTTCCCCCAGCTGTATTTTCTCCCATCCAGCCCCATGCCTGACCCCCTCTTGCCCCCTCAGCCTGACACAACCCATACACTGCTTTAGTGCCACCAGCCCGTTGCACCCGCGAGGTTTTGGCTGCAGTGCTGGAGGTGATGGATCCTCCTCAGCAGGGAGGCTGTGGGCAGAGCGGCCCAGCCCTGTGGGACTCGCTGATCTGCGCTTCCTGCATCACCTGTCAGCCACCTCATTCCTTTGCCTTGCTCACCAGGAGCAGACGCTGCCTTTCTCACATCTGCAAGGCAGGAAAAGTGTTCTGGAAGCCAGATACGGTCCTGACTTTACCTCAAGTGACCCTCAAGATACAAATGTGTAATGAATGTGTCACTGGAGGTATCTGGGCATACTGGTTTGCCAGCTGAGTGTATTTGTTGAGAGGGTGTCACTGATAGTAAATGTGGTTGCTTTGTCATGCTGGCTTTGAGAAATACTGGTTTTATTCTCCTTAGTTTTTTGGGTATCAAAATAATGGCTGCACTCTTTCTTATCAATATTTCAACTTCTTGTGATTTAAATGAAGTTATTTGGCATTTATCCTAATTTAAAAAAATAAAAGGGAGTGATTATTAAAACATTAGAACTTGAATATATGTCTGCAGTCAGAGGGCAAAGTGAAATGTGGGTATCCACAGGGCTGGGAATGATTAAGACTGGTTGGCCCTCAGAGAAAATGTCCCTTTGAAAAATGCACAGGCAAATGGACATGGAGAGAATTAGCCACCGGCTATTTGCGGAGTAGGAATAACTGTGAAGTGAGCACACTCACCCACCTGCTATAAAACTGATACTGGAGTCTAGATGTGGCAGAATGTACTTGAAAATAAGTATTTTTTTCCCCACATAACCTCCGTTTTTTTTCTCTCTCTCTTTTAATCTTGTAGTTATTGCGCTAGAGAAGAAGAACGTCATCAGTAAACTTGGAGACAATGCCACACTAAGTTGCATTTATAACAAAACCAACTTGCAATTAAAAAATCTACGAGTATATTGGCAAATAGCTGATGATGATCAAGGAAGGTGTTCAGTCGTACATGCACTGATCTCTGGCCAAGACAATAACAGTAATCAGTGTATTCACTTTAAAGACAGGACTCAATTATTCTGGGATAGGTTGGAAAACGGTGATTTTTCTCTGCTATTACTAAATGTCAGCCAGAGAGATGGACATACGTACAAATGTGTGGTACAGGAGAAAACTGAATATACCAGAGTGATTCACCGGGCAGAAGTGGTTCTCAGTTTAGCAGGTAAGAATTTGTGTCACTTTGCCCAAATTCTCATTTCTACTTTTCAAATTTGCACTATTTCAATGTTATATTTAAGCACACCTTTAAATTTGAAACAGACTTCTGCCCTTCCCTGAAATGAAGTCTACTTAATTTAAATGTTACAGTCAGGGAATGTAAACCTTGGAGAATACATGTAACAAGTGTTTCTGTTTCTTTTCTTCTTGTTTTTCATGGATATGAGGGCTCTTGCATGTGACCGGGTGACAGCAGCTTAAGTAGGTCCTTTCTTCCTTTAGGCTTGGCTTTAACCTTCTGCCCTCCCAGTGATCCTCTCAGCTCTCTGGCTTACAGACCAAACCTGCAGGTGTTTCCCTTTCAAGTCAAGAGGGTCTTGAGAAATCCAGCAATTCTCCTCCAGCACCCATGTCAAAATCTTGTCTTGTCAGTATGTTTCAAAATGTCAACAACTATTTCTTTTTTTTTCTTGCTCTCCAGCAAGTTACAGCCAACCCATACTCAGTGGGCCGATAAGAAACAGTAGCAGCACTGGAGAAGAGGTGACCTTCAGCTGCAGGTCTGGCAATGGATACCCGAAGCCCAAAGTTTACTGGATCAATAAAGTGAACAACAGTCGCCTGTCCCCATCACAGCTAGAGATCACGCCCCACAGCGATGGCACTTTCAGCGTTTTTAGCACACTGAAGGTGACAGCCACTTCCAACATGCAAATAGAGTGCTCCATAGAAAATGAGATGCTGCAGGAAAATCTATCAGCCAACTGTAAGTCCCTTCATGCTGCCTCACGTTTTCTAGATGGCAGGAACATCAGCCAGCGTGTCTCTGTCTGTAGATGTGCACTAACGAGGGCTATGCATTAATTCAGTAGTTCCAAAAAGTGCTGAGAAGATCTCAGGCTTTGTTTCAAGCTGTAGTTATGCTTAGCCATGGACTTGATGTTTAATTCTTCCACACTGAAGTGAATACCCCATCAAGTGTATTATGATAACAGCCCTGAGAAGTTCTTGCATCTGAAGCAGTCACTGGGCTTTACCCTTTAGTTCCTCAGGAATGTGACCGTTTGGGAAATCAGGTTGTTTTTTAGGGGCCACCATAGAAAAGATCCATGATTTCTGACCCCTTCCCAATGGCCTTGTAGCACTCACATTTGCTTTTTACTCTGCCTAGTTTCCAAGTTCAGTTTTCAGTCTTCAAAACTCAATATAATACAGTGCACGACTTAAACTAGGTCTGCAGCAAATGGGCAATACCAGCTCAACAGAACAATGTGCCTAATAGCACAAGTATAATATGCTAGGTATTGCTGATGTGATGATTAATAGTAAAAGTAAGTATTTAGTCACTCAACTCTTCACAAAACCAGAAAGTTACCTAAACAAAAAGCTGTTAAGAAGTTATAGTTACAGTACCACTGCTGCAGTTCATTATCTCCAAAAAACTGCGTAGAGAATGTCTGGAGTGGGAAGGCTGATATGGAGGTGGCAGTTTGATCTCGTTGCTGTTCCTGGTCCTGCCTCCGGCCACACCTTTGTCTCACAGGTCTCTGCACCCTGGTGCAAGGAGGTTGGAATGTTTCCCTAACTGTAGCTGGATACCCACAGTTAATTTACCTGAACACCCCAAACACTGATCCCATGAATGTAGGCAAATGATAAACTATTTCCAGGAACAAAAATTGAACCCATGAGCAGAAGTTGCACAGTAGAGTGTTTGAGGTAATACACCATGCTGTCATCCCAAATTAAAGGAAAACTAAGTAACCTCATCATTAGTTTCCTAATGACATTCTGTCGTGTTGTCTTCTGAGGGAAAAGACCCTCATATTACTATTTGGGGGGTTTCTTTTTTAAAGTCTCACAGTCACACTTGAAAGAGTAAGAGATGTGATTTGAAACCTTCCGTTTGCAGCAATGAATAAAGAAGATTCTTCAACTTCAGGGAATCAGGTTTTCACCCACCTTTCTGAATACCATCAGGTTTACATTATAGATTCTGTATAGATTTATTTTCAACTGAGTCTAGATCCAAGCCCAAACAGTCTCGCAAAGCTATAAGGAAAGAAGAAAAAGGAAGAAAGAAGGATGGATGCAATATGATGACAGGGAAGAGTAAACTGGTATTTAGACATAATTAATTGGAAAGGTCTCTTGCTCAGAAAGAGTCACCAGAATCACAGTGACATGAACAGCACAAATCTTTAGTCCTTCAGAATTTTTTAATGCATGTAAAACATGGTGAAATATTTGTCTGGTACGAAATGTGAAAAGTTACTCCTTATTACGTTCTTTTCTATTTTATTCTAGACACACAGCAGCAGCGAAGCAATGGTTCTGGCTCAGAAAGTGAAAAAAATCTAGAAAAAAAAGGACGAGGTGCTCAAGCAGCTGGCATCATTGCCATTGTCATTCTGATAGGTCTTCTAACTATTTTAATCTGCTGGCTGTGGAGAAGGAGGTCCTCTAATCTAGTGGCCTACACAGGTAATGAGACACTTCATTTGCATGACCAAATTTTAAGAATTCTTTTTCACTTTTCAAAATACTTAAAGTTACCCAACAGGAAGAGATAAAGTATGATTAAGCTGCCTGCACACAGCAGCAGGAAATCACACCATTATTAAAAACTTGGGGTGCCCTGGGGAGGAAATGTACTGTCCCAGGGTATGTTATTCTTTATGGTTTTTTTTCCTGTGTCTGAGCCTCCCAGGAAGTAATTTCTGGATGTGAGAGTAACTTGGGCTTCGTGCCTGCTCAGGCCATGGTGTGTCAGCTGTGATCCCTAAAGGCTCTTTCTGAACAGATGGCATAAAACAGGACTGGGGTCAGTAGCTCGCTCAGCTGAGCACAGTTTGAAGCAGAAATCAGAGCATAATTCAGTCCTGAGAGCTTTAGAGTCACTGGCTGGATGATGAAGGGTCAAGATCCCACTGGGATCAAGCAGAAATGTAGCTCATCTCACTGACACATGTGTACCCTTGTGTAGCTGGATCTGCCCACGTGTGACTCTAAAAAAAGCTCTAAAGACATCTTGTGAACCAGTCTGAGTCTGCCAACATACCTGAGCACTTGCTCTAAGCCCCTTTGCAGCTACCCAGGAGCTAACGTCTAAGGGAGCAGGGACAACCACACTTTTCATGGACAAGGACAATCCATGTTTTCAGTCCTTGCCCTCTTCCTCAATGCCAGCAAGCCTGAGTGCCTCAGAAAAGATCAGGGGAAAACAGGGTAGTGATCTTGTCCAGGATCTGCAGCAGCTCTTGTGGAAGTCGTGTCCTTCCTTCAGAAACAACCCAAGAGTGAGGCAGGACTTTGTTCCAAGACAGGGAGCAGGCAATCACTTCAATCCCAAAATCTCCCCTTCCTGAAATGGTGGCTTAGGTTGTAAGCAAATAGAGCGTGGTCTGAATTATGCTGTTCAAGGAGCATTTAGCACACTGAACCCTCAGCTTTAGTGGATGTTGCTTGATATTTATCTCATTTGTCTGAAGACTGTGGTTACCTATCCTACATGCTGAAACCCAGGCATTTGTTTCAACAGATGTCCAACCAAAAGAAGACCAAGGAGGACTCAGCTGTAAGTATTAATAATATATTGTTTTATTTCTCTCAAGAGCCACCTCACTTCATAGCTTCAGGACTCAAGTTCAGCACAAGCCTACAGATTAGACTTGCTGGATGATACAAACTGAAGCATTTTTTGGGCACTACATCCCAGAAGGTCTTGCTTCATGTCTGTGAACCTGAGCCTATACGCACCAAATTTGAAAAAAAAAAACCCTCTCCTTTCCCAGAAAAAAACATGCTGTTCAGACCTTCACCATGTTCATATTTTTATAAGCAAGACTACAGTATTGCAGGTCAGCTGGTTTACAAATTCATTTATTATTTATAATAGGGGAAAAATGAAAATTGGGTGAAAAAAATGAAGACAGATTTGGAAAAACACAGCACAAGGGACTTGCGAGAGTACAGAGAGGATGAAATATCTGCCTATTTAGGTCTCATTTGGTAGTTCCTACTGAAGCAAACGACTGTTGCCTGTTCTCTGCAGAACAGGCAGACAATACTGTGGTTTCACCAAAACTGTAATAGTTAAAGCATAGTTTGCTGTAGCAGATGCCATGAATGTACCTAATTCATAGTATCAAGCAGAAGCAAAATAACCCTTAAATTAAAAAAATTTTCTGGAACTTCTTTGGCAGTCATAGAAACTGGGTTAATGGTCAGTTATTTTCCAGACCACAGCCTGATCCCCAACATTTGTGTTTTCTAAACATCAACAGGCATTGCACTCTCCTGCAGGGCATCATCTGTGGAGGAGGATGGATTTTCTCCTTAAAATAAAGAGACATTTTCTCCTTTTGTTCCTGTGAACTGCATAAATGTAACACAAGCAGTTCACTTAAGGTCAACCTTTTCTTCTCCAAACTTACTCCTACCCTTCTTGATTAGATCCCTGGACTTAGCTCATAAGTAAATAATCTATGATATAAATAAGAGTAAATATTTATCTTGTACTGAAGGTTGCTGTAGCATGATTTGTTCACTGAGAACAAAGCAAAGCTTTCCAGACCCTGTCTTTTCCTTGTCATTTCTCCACACCACTTGTGGTAGAGGACATGGGACAGCAGCTTTGGTGGCTCAATGATGACAAAAGCTGTCCCACCTCTAAGGGCCATCTTTTGGGCATCCCAATTTACGGACAACTTGGACCAATACCAGAATGAAAATGATGCAGGGGATGTGATCTCTGGTGAGAGACTGGTTACGTCTGTTTAGGCTGGAGAAGGCCAGGCTGATTAAGGACACAATAACAACTCTCTTCAGAGTGTCTTTAGAGAGGATGGGACAAGTTGTTTATTGTGCTAACACAGCTGACACTGCACTTAAGGCACAACAGACTTAACAAAGGAGATTTAAGCTAGATGTTAGAAGAAAATGTCTAAGGGTAATGGTAGTTGAGCACTGAGGCAGAGTTTGTCCATGCTATCAAGTCTTCATCAGTCCAGTTGCTTTGTTCTTTCTTAACAAAAGAGAAAAACAGTATCTTTCATAAATTATTTACAAATATAGCTGGCATTGGGACACCTTGGAACACAGGATGGGCTCTTGCATAAATTCTAGCCTAATTCAATCATCATTTGGTATTTTCAAGCCAGTTGTATGTGATAGATGGGAGGGTAAGGCACTGGGGAGGTGCTCTCAGGGGGATAGTCTGCCACAGCATTTTAGTTTTCAATATTGCTGTAAACACGCTTCTGCTTCTGGCAAGTTATGAAGAAGGTCGGATTGTTTCATAGGCAGTGAGAATCCTGAATACTGCAAACTGAAACGAGATTACTTAAACTAACTTTGCTGTTACAAAGGGAAAAAAGAGTTTGGAAACTGTGAGGAAGGCAGATTGTAAAGAAGAGTAACTCCATCCTGGTGGGGTTAGTCTCTCCAGACACCCATTCCAGTCAGTGGAGCAGGATGCTCTGGTGAGGAGATATTCAGAGCTGGAGCAATTCTGAACTTTCCCTGAAGGAATCCCTTTATTTCCTGAGAGAAGCCTGTGGAAACTGTTTTCCCTTGGCCACAGATGGGCTTTGGGCACCTTGTTCTCTGAAACAGTTTAAAATGAACCCAAGGTGACACTGACATCTCTTCACAAGGGAGGGGGATGTTAACAGGAGGCCACTTTTTCCATTTGCACAGAGAGGCACTTCCAGACTGTGGCATGAGGACAGAAAGTCCCCAGTGTCTTGGGTATCCAAGCAGGACTTCTCCCCAGTCAGTTCTCTGTCAGCAGCATGAATATGTCTTTTCCATAGCTTTGCAGCTTGTTCCACTGGTTACGTAGGAAAAACAATGCTAGGAATGATTGTTTCTGGGGAAGATTTTTGTCTATTTTTTTATAAAAATAAGTTATTTTGTTTTTACAGCACCTGCCTAAATGGAAGGTCTGCCAACAATTTGGGCAGCTGGAGATATGTCAAGAGAAGCATCACTCCCTCAGTGACAGCATTGTGTGTAATACAATGACAGATTTCTGCCAAAAGAGGTGGCAAAAAAAAAAAGAAAAAAAAAGCCTCTAGAACACAAG